>JBANCY010000730.1:0-21359 GCA_037040045.1 Phorticella flavipennis | reverse complement strand
CATTTAGTTGGTGGTGCGGGCTCAGTTGAGTTGCTACTCCTGACTAGCGCGGATCTGGCTCTGAACTTACGTACCCATAAAAGCGGAAGTCAACCCTAGCATGGCCTCACTGCTTGCAAAGACAACCATGGGATCGTAATGCGACCGCACGACCGGACAAAGATAACGGCTTAAGAGTTGGGACCCAATACAATATGAATACAATAACCACAAACACAAACCAAAAACAAACAAATGGAGGAAGGACGAGCCTTCCAAAATGGCGAGATCGCCCGTTGCCGTTCAACCAGCGATAGCAATTGCTAGCACGGAGTGTGAGCCACACGCTAAGTGCTCGGCCCTAAGCAATCTCGGAAGAGAAATTCGAAATCTAGTGGATATGCTTGAAGATGGCAAACGACGATCCATCCACCAGCTAATGCGCGACGCCGTAGAGAGTATCAGGGCACTCTACGGATTGGTGGCAATACAGCAGCACGACCAGACTGCAAAGAAGGCAATAAAGACGCACCAGTCGTGCCAAACGTCGCCGCTGCTTCGGGCAATGCCCGAAACGAAGAGAAAGCAGGTCGTCGGAGTTGGTACTCCGCGGACAAAAAAGGCAAAAGGAGTGGATGGTGCCCATGTGAAGAAGGAACCGACTAAGCCTCCTCCCAGTAGCAAAACAGCGCAGGAGACTCCTGGTGACTGGTTTATGTCACTGTCATAAACACATATTATAGAATTCAAACCATTTGGATAAGGAATGTAGACATTAAAAGTACTTATCTAATTTGGGGGGCATCAAAATAGGACGGAAAAAAATTTTGGATGCCACTTTCTAGGTCTATTGGCACCTACATACCAAATTTCATGATACTAGCTTAAAATTTGTAGCTCAAGAATACATTTCGTCACTTTCCGGGAAAATTGAGGGGTGTATCAAAATTTCGGGAAATTCCATTCTGCAGTTTCTAATCATGACCCTACATACCAAATTCGGGACCGATAGCTTAATAAATGGCAAAGTTATGGCAGTTTTATCGAAAAACGAATTTGTCGTTTATCGGGCGAAGGGGGCGTGGAATCATCAAAATCTCAGAACTTGATCGGTGTATTGCATACACGGATCTTCATGCCAAGTTTAAAGTCTCTATCTTTTATATTCTCTAAAAACAGCGCGTTCATACAGACGGACTGACGGACATGGCTATATCGACTCGGCTATTGATGTATGTATACACCGACCTTCATGCCAAGTTTGAAGTCTCTAGCTCTTATAATCGGACGGATAGACAGACGGACAGGGCTAAGTCGACTCGGCTATTGACCCTGATCAAGAATATATATACTTTATCTACAACACGATACTGCCCAATGCTATTAAGGGTGGATCAACCAATCATGTCAATCTGTGTGTTGTTCCGTGGCCAGAGCCCCTATCATTGAAATGGTTCAGCTTTTATTTTGATAAAAATCGAAAAGGCGACGCTACCATTGTTGAAATAAAGAAGTTTTGGTCCAAACTGACAATAGAATTTTCCCTCAATTTGATTGATCAATCCCTAACAGATTGCAGCAGCTTTTGATGCCAAACGCGAAATTAATAATAATTAATAACGTATTTAATAATATTAATAAGTTCGTAAAAATCAACCTTTGTGTAAATAGTTTTGACGCACTGAAAACGTGTGTAAATACTCTCGACAAATTTAACATCAGTTCATTCGCTCCCCTTTTCGGCATTTTCACCGTTATCTTTCCCTATGATTCTTTCTCTTAAGAAAGCCACCTATGTCGTTGTGTAAATACGTTTGACTATCCATGTAGTTTTGTAAGAACAACTAATTTAATTTAATATATTTTGTATGTGTCCTTGTATTTGGAAATTTTGGAAAGATTAGGGCTCGGGGGTCCAGTGGACAGCGCACTGTCCCGCCAAACAAGAGGTGCGCGGTTCGAGTCCCGCTCATGACTTTAGGCATGACCCTCCTAGAAAAACTAGGTTGTGGCATAGGATTTGAAATCCAACCCACATAAAAATGTTCTTCAGTGAAGGAAGCAGAAATAGAGGAAAATAGAGGCTTTGACTCAAAAGGGTTGTTATGGCCATATAATAATAATAATTCGAAAGATTAATATCTGGTAATACTGCTATGCAGCTAGCTTTTGGAATCTCTAAGACCAGCGGGTTTATGTAGACGGATATATCGACTCGACTATTGATGCCGTTCAAAAATATATATTTACTTTATGGAGTCTGCCAAGGCTTTCCCTGCCTATAACGTACATTCCAAAAGGATATAAAAATATTACTGAAATAGGCAGATTTTCTAGCTTATTTCAAGTAGTGCAAAACAGAGATTCAATATTAACTATTACGATATGTTATATACAGAGGCTGGGCACGTAAATATAAAACTTCTCATTGATTCAGGGACTTCTAAAAGCTATAATAAATCACTCACATATGCTTTCACACATTAAAAGTAAGCACATGAGCATAATTTTAAATTTTTGAAGTAAAAACGTTTTACTCTTGCAGTAAAAGAATCATGGGCTCCAAAACTTTTATAAAGGATTTTTCATAATACATCACACATGTATAAGTTAGCCCTTAAATATCCCGCCCTTTCACTTTCGTCGTGACCCTTTGATTAATTGTCGCCCAAATAATTAGTTGCGCACAAAATTATGTAAGTGAGCTGATCGGCCATATAAATTTTTTTCTTTCGTGCAAAAAAGCGCTTAGGGAAAAATATAAGTTTTAATAAAATAAATCAAAAACAAGTGGTCTCAAGTTTAAAAGCAGATTTGATTTTGTGTTTTGTACTTGCATCCATGAACGATGGCCCGGTCGTCGAGTGTAGAGCTTCAGATTGTGATAGTAACCTAACAAAAGAAATTCGGAGCCTTCAAAATTACAGGAAGACAACACACACAGAAATGAATAGTGACCAAATTTCTGCAATCATACAAATTTCAGTGAATGCCACATTATCGGCACTAGCTGCCCAGTATCAGCAGGCCGAGGAAAATAGGGCTTCATGTTTTAACCCGAAAGGGTTGTTATGGCCATATAATAATGATAATTCGGGACCAAGCGAACGCGATCCTTTCGCAATTTAGCACAGCGTTAAACTTTGATGCTTTTATAAGCAGGTTAGTGGCAACATATTGTAACAAACGTCCTCTTCATGTAATAGAACAGTAACTGAGTAACCTAAGACAGGGTAGCTTATCTATCCAAGAATACTACGATGAGGTAGGGAAGAAATTGACACTGTTGAAAAATAGGGCAATATCACGTACGATCCAGTCCTAGGCAGAGGAATGTGCGACAAGTTCAGATGTGATGCGTTGAGGATATTCATATCAGGCTTGAAACGAAGCCTAACAGACGTTATTTTCTCATCACACCCGCCCGACTTACTGTCGGCTTTGGCACTGGCTAAGGAGCTGGAATCGAACCACGAAAGATACGCTTTTGCGGCAAATTACGCTAGGTCCACTGAGGACAAAGTCAACAGACAAGAACAAAAACAAAAGGGCAAACTGGCCAGGCAACAAGAAAGAAGGGGCAGAGGTGACGCCTCTTACAAAGAGTCCTGCTTACGGAAGATAGAACGGACAAGGACAGGCCTGCACAGGCTTCAAAAAGACCCAACAATTCTGAGAATGACAGGCCAAAGGCGGCAAAGGTTGGACCACTTGTCACAGGATGACGGATCCAAAACCACCTATGATAAGACCGCTTTGGTCACAGATAATGAGATCGCCGATGATCAAGACAGCGACGCAAAAAGCCTAAATTTTTTAGTGAAATGTCCCTGCTGCTTTTCATACAGAAGGAAGTAGATGTGGTGTTAAAGAAATTTTCGATAGATACTGGGTCGTCTAAAAACTAAATCAAGCCCTGCAATCGGCTAAAAGAAGTAGTCTCTACCCAAAAACCCTTTACTGTCAACTCAATTCATGGTTCAAATGTGATCCGGGAAAAGTGTTTTTACCTATATTCGAAGTAACAGCACCTTTCATCCTTCTAAGTGGCTTATCTACATTCGGGGTTGACTTGTTAACACAGGTTCAAGCAACGCTTAGTTTATAGTCTGGTGCAATCAAGTTTAGCACTGGTGCAGAAAATATCCTGTACCTGTACCATGGATACCCCTGCAAATGTAAAGGCTAGTTTCCAAAAAGTTTTAACTGTCAGGACCAAGGTTTTCGCGAATTCAAACGAATCGCTGCCTTGCAACACATCGGTTGTAGCCACAATAAGGACATCAACGATGCGCCCATTTATACAAAGCCATACCCATATCCTTTGGGCGTAGCCGATTTTGTCGGAGATGGATCAACTACTTAAAGACGGCTCTATCAGGAAATGCAGATCGCCTTACAATAACCCACTTTGGGTGGTTGATAAAAAGGGCATAGATGAGTGCGGGGAGAAAAAGAAGAGGTTAGTTGTTGATTTTAGAAAACTCAACGAACAGATAGCCGACAAGTACCCCATGCCAAACATTTCTATGATTTTGGCGAACTTAGGTAAATCAAAGTACTTTACCACCTTGGATTTAAAATCTGGTTATCACCAGATAATACTCGCAAAAAGGGATCGCGAGAAAACCTCATTTTCCGTGAACGGAGGGAAGTACGAATTTTGTAGGCTTCCTTTTGGACTGAAAAATGCAGGCAGCATTTTTCAACGAGCTATAGACGATGTTCTTAGAGAATATATAGGCAAATGCTGCTATGTCTATATTGACGACGTAATCGTTTTTTCGGAAAACGAAAACGATCACGTGAATCATATTGATTGGTAAGGTAAGGTCTTTTTTCGGACTCGCCAGCTATTTACAGATGCTTCGTGAAAGACTTTGCATCCATAACGAGGCCATTGTCCGATATTCTGAAATGAGAAAATGGCCACCGATCGAGGAAAATTTCGATCGAGCTGAACGTGAAGTGCAGAAATATGCGTTTGACAAGTTAAGGAACATTCTGGCATCTGAGGATGTCATGTTACTTTACCCTGATTATAAGGCGCCATTCGATTTGACAACAGATGCGTCAAGTCATGGCATAGGTGCGGTTCAATCTCAGAACGGTCGTCCGATCACCATGATTTCAAAGACCTTAAAGGATAGAGAGGTCAACTACGCGACTGAGCCTTAGGGAAGCATAAATATATTCACAGACCACCAATCTCTGGCATGCGCAGTTTCGGAAAGAAACCCGAATGCCAAGATTAAGCGTTGGAAGGCATTTGTTAACGAGCATAACGCTAACGTCTTTTATAAACCCCCGCTTGAAAACCAAACCGCAATATCTGATGCCGCTACAATACATAGTGAAGCATCTTTGTCGTACAGTATAGTCAATTGACAAACCCTTGAAATGTTTCAGGAATCAAATCATTATCGAGGAATCTAGATTCCCACTACAACAAAGATTTGTCATTTTTAAGACCAGGATGCGACATATTATAAACTTCACAAGCAAAGAAGTCTTGCTCGACGTTTTAAAAGATGTTGTGAATCCTAAAATGCTCTAAACTGCACTCTGCACGTATTGGCTCAAATACAGTGCGAATTGGTAGCGGCCATAGCAAACGCCAAGTATGATATGCATCCTAGCAAAACACCTTTAGTCGAAACACCAATCTCCTCATTCATGGGTGAGTTTTTGCATGTCGACAGATATTCGACAAACAAAAAATTTTTCCTCACTTGTCTAGACAAATTTTCAAAATTCGCAGTCGTGCAGCCCATAGCGTCGCGCACAATTGATGAAGTAAAGATTGCACTCATTCAGTAAATGAATATTTTTCCATCCGCTACATCTATCTATTGCGACAACGAACTGTCGTTGAACTCAGACCATTCGGACCCTACTTTTCAACCACTTCGGGTTTTTCATAAGTAATGCACCACACCCTTTCACAGTACGTCCAACGGACAAGTGGAACGCTTTCACTCCACTTTAGGTGAAATTGCAAGCTTAGGGATACACACCGGCAGTTCCAGTAGAACTTAGAACCGGTAGAACTTATTCTAAGGGCCACTGTGATAGACGACGGGACAATACATACAATACAATACAAAGGTACTCGTTAAAATAAACAAAAGGCTCGGTAACAAGCTAACACCCCTGTATGTAGAAGAAAAGGTCGAAGCGGACTTGGGGACATCAGTCCTAATTAAGGGGAGGATAGTTCATAAGGACAATATTAACACAACACTTCTTGTACTACTTTGTCTGGCGTCAGCACAGGCTCGCGTTTCGGATTACTCACATTCTGAATATATTCCCATTGTAGATGGAGGTGATAATTTGGAAAACATATGGGTTATTGGGGCATACTGTTAACTTGTCAGAGTACACCTGCATGCTCGAAGAGACAAGCAAATTGTCTAACTATTTTCCCGCTCGCAAATGCAAAAATTACTAGATATAGACACAGAACATGTAAAAACTCTTTTGTCCGTTTAAAAGTCCATCACAGCAACGCAAGGAGTCTAGATTTTATAGGCACGGCATTGAAGGTCGTGGCAGGGACATCAGATTTAGACATCAGAGCCGTAGAAAGTCGTTTAATAGATTGCAATAATAGACAGTAATACCGAAACACAAAAATCAAATCAACAATTTAACAAATACCGTTAACGAACTCTTAAAGTACAGTAAAAAAAAAGTGAAATAGACACAGGCCACCTTTACGAGCTATTGTTAACAAGAAATAGAATCTTGATTACTGAAATTGATAACTTCCTTTTAACCACAAACACTATAAATCGAGTTATTTTGGACCATAGTGACACTAAAGATATACTGGTCGATCAACCCATAGAGGTATCTGTATCTAGCATTTTAGAAGTATCTAGAATTAAGATCTTACAATCCGAAAGTATCATTCATTTTATTAGTTACTCTAAGATTAGGTTATCCTGCAAGAAGATGGCACAGTGGCACATCATGGCGGAGTCGTACAACTCCCAAACCACGAAAACATTGTAGCTGAGTGCGAAACCAACGTAGTTGCGGTGGTAAACTGTGCCATAACAGCCATTACAACGTTCTGTGAGCTAGCAATGAGCAACACTTGCGCCCAGCAGCTGCATTCTGGCGGCATAGCCCACTGCAGAACCCAACCTAGCCACCTGAGTCCACGATCATTGAGGACGGGGTAATCATCATCAATGATTGCCCGGCAAGAGTAAGCGTGGATGGCGTTTGGTAACGTTCGAGTCAGAAGCTACCATAAACGGGACCCGATACCGGAACCCCATGACCAGGCGCTTACCAGGGGTTGCAATGTCACCTCCGTTGAATATTACCGGTCATGACTGTATCCTTAGCATGCCATTCCTACAACTTGGAATATATCACGGAGCTCAGAGGTGAGGCCACTGTGAAATCCTTCTCTCTTGCCACCGTTGCGGGAATATTGGTCACTGGTATCGTCGTGGGCGCTCTCGTGTCTGTTAAACAACATCAGAGAAGGAAGCGAGAAGCACAAGAGCTAACTGCAGTAATTACAAAAATAGGCATGGCCGAGGACTGCAATGTCTTGAGAAGGGGAGTAGTTAACCCTTGAATATCCGGCCCTCTCCCGCCGCTGTATTTTGTCCACATCCGCCGTTGTGTTTGGATTGCTGCATACCTGCAGCATGACACAAACAGCAGACAGCGGTCCCAGCAACAGCGGGAGTAATAAGACGCCTTGCACATGCTGCTCTCCTGAAGACTGCGTTCGTGGACTTCAGTATCGTTGTGACCTATTGGTTTACTCTGCAATCGGCGGACTTCAATATGGTCGTGACTCTTTGATTAATTTATAGTCACCATATGATCATATTTTTCTTGTAAAACTCAATATCAATCCATAAATTGCATATTTCTTAATATAATGAGCTAGGCCTGTCAAATTTGAGTTCAGGTTTATATTTATGACTATGATATACAGCACTCCTCAAAATTATAGAACGATCAGATCTAAAACAAGTAACTTGCATTAAACGAGCGACTGACGAAAGATGAATGGATTATGTAACCAGGCTGCTAAAATATTGCAGTTATAGACATGAAATTTGGCATGTAGGCCCGCATAGATGCTGCGCAAAGAGCCACGCCCCTTTCCCCAAATCAAAAAAATTGATAACCTTTGTAAATACCAATATTCTGGAATTTCCGAGCTCATGCTGAAATAGCGATCGGATCATAAACACAGAAGTTTTACCCCAAAAGAACTAAAAAGTTGAACCATTCGGCGGCTAACGGAAGGCCGGCTTCAGCGAAAGATGCTGAAGGTTCGCAGCCGGGCACTTTGAACCGCAACTATCGTGCTATTATTACTACGAATAAGTAACATTAGGCAGATTACATTTTATATCATCATGTGGAGCGCAGTGTTAATTTAAATGCGTTAAGAAATTGCAAGAAACATGAGGAACCATAAATTAATACTGTTTGTTATGAGGAATTCATTAATTCATTAAATTTGCATACCAGTCGTCTATTCATTCCCGATGGAGCGTTCCGGAAGCCTTTAATTGCTTGGAAGACGCCACCACCAATACAGCCCATGGCAAAGGCACCACCGCAATCATCCACAATTCGGTACGGACATGGTTCTCGGGCATATTCTTCCATAACTGTATTGCTTTATCTGTAATAATTGTATGTAAATTATTATGAATACATATAAATTATTACCAGATCGCACATGTTATTTAACACACTGCTATTTAGTGATGATATATTTATTCTTATGCAGTAGAGCTAAGTCCTTCACTCACGATAGATTCGATATATCGAGTATTTTAGATTGTGCAGAACTATCGAATATTTAGTTGCAGTAATGCTAAGACCATTATAATTTTTAAAGAATACAGAACATCCGTAGTTTTGGAATATTAATATTTTGATTGTTTCGTGAAAAATAATAAATAGTATCCACTTTATTTTCCGGAATATTTTTATTTTGCATATTATTTAGTTAAATAATTTCAGATACGTATAACCAAAGAATATTATTTAACGTCAATAAGGGTGCATGGCCCAAATGAACTCCAAATAATTAGAAATTTCAAAATTTTCGAAATTTTTCTAAATTGTCCCTATAATAACAAATAAAAAATAAATAATAAATAATATACATAAAATAATCAATAATTTATATATATAAAAATGAATGTAATCGTGTATGTCCGCTATCGAATCGTAAACGGCTAGACCGATTATGATTAAATTTTTTGTTCGTGTTTAAGGGGGCTCCGGGTGAGTTTAGATAAATTAACGAGGTAAATTCGTGAAATTTGAATATTTGGAAAATTGATATGCAAGCCATATGGTAACACTATTAGATTAAAGTTGGCAGCTCTGATCAGCTGTGCCATTAGGTGATGGCAGCACTGCATTTTCTTTAGTTGGCAGCTCCATAAAATTTCAAGTTTGGGTGACTTTTTAAACGCTTTATAGTTTCACTTGAGGCTGGAGGGCTGGCTGGCTATGTAACTCTTTTTGGTTCGCGTGCAAGCCTGCCTACTCATCTTTTACCGATAACTTATCGAGATATTTCGAGACCGCGCGCGCACTTATACCGGAATCAGAAATTTAAATATTTATTTAAATTTTAGACCACTATAGAAAATTCTAGAATATTATACAGTATAATGTGCTTAACTGCCTCAATACTTAAATGCACATTAAAGATAACTGCCCAAATATCGTAAATTATGCGCAGAAACTGGTTTTCCTTGAAAAATATCAGGTTAAGTGCCTTTAAGTTAAGTGCAGGTTAACTGCACCATTTTTTTTTCTTTTTCGTGATCTTTCTTTAAGAATCTTTAAGTTAAGTGCGCAACCTGTTATCTTAGTTTCAAAATGTGCGCCAACTATTTTTTAAATATTGCCACTATTTTTATGAGTGTGAAACTACGCCCCCTATTGTCAAAAACTCTTAGTTTTCAGTTCTAAAAACAAATCACAGATTATTATAAGAAAATAACATTAAATTTAAAATAATTAAAAAATTATGATGAAACATATAAATCGTTATTTCATTAACATTAATAAAACTATAAAAGTTTTTAACTCTGTTTAAATAAATTATTTTAAGATATTTTAAGGGAAAAGTAAATAATTTTTTTTTAAGTTAACTGCACATTTAGGTTAACTGCCCCATTTTTTGAGTCAAAGATGGTGAGGCAGTTAAACACATACTGTATAGAAATTTCTTTAACACTGTTGAACACTCTAGAAATTTTTAGTACGCTTTAAAAAATTGTAGAACATGTCCCTTTGTGCGTGCGCAGAGTATTTTGTAGATCCTTGGAAGTTTTTCTAGAAGTTTCTGTTGTTTGAGTGGGAGCATATAAATACGAGTTGCAGCTGCGAGATATGTAAAACTTAAACTCATAATAAATGCTGATTATATGAAAAACTTTATATGAATATATAAATTGTATATATTAATTATCATGATATCTTATAAATCACGACTCCCGTTGTAGATCCCAATTATCTGTTGGTGCTGCGACTTCCGTTGTGAATCCAAAAGAATAGATTTGATGGTAACAATACTTCATTGGGCACGTCTTCACACTGATATGATCGTTTTTGAACAAATTACAAGAAGAGAAGCAACTTAATATATACCATAACTCGGCAGGCAGAGCTGCGCTCAGAGCGGCTGTTCCACTCCTGCCGTGGACAGCACGTGCTGACCTACCGACACGTTCAAGGCATCGGGTTACGCCCGCTGGAGCTGCAGTCACTGACCACTGTTTATGTAGTGCTGAAACAATGTAGCAATGCAAACATAACGGATGTGACCCGGGTGTTCAGAGGATGTGTTTATGCTGCACATAAGCAACATACGAACAAAATTAAGGTTAATCTTTGCACTCTACAACGCTTTCTTCTATTTATTACAAAATATTATACCATGTGAATATACCATTTTCTTCGAAAATAATAGTAAGCCTACTCTCTTGAGTACATTTTTTCAGACTATTCTTCTCATTAAAATGGAGAGCACCAAGCTGCCAAGTGTATGTAGCCGATGGTTCTAAAACTGGAATATACATTATTGTAAACCAATTTTAGTATTCTTTTCACTTATGTAATTGGTACGTTTTTAATTATAAGAAATTAGGTTAAGTTTTCAATTTGGTTGTGACCTTCTTCGAAAATTCATTTTGGGCATAACCTATACAAATCTACAAAGGCTTTAAACGCTTAGACACCAGGTGAAATAATACATATAACAACAATATAACAATAATAATAATAATAATAATAATAAATAAAGTAATTAACCAAATTAGAATGAAAACAATTAAGAAAGCTCTAGTCGAGTGGGATCGACTACGAGATACCCTGACACTCTTTTTACACTCTTTTGATAATAGCTTCTGTGTTTATTGTTCGATCGTTTTGAAGATTTCAGCCAAATACGTGTGTTGAAAATCTTATTTTAAATCAAAAAAATACACCTGTTATTAAGTTTTTTTGATTTGCGGGGGACGGGGGCGTGGCATCAAAAATTGGAGAAATTTCAATTTGCGCATCATCTATAAGAACCTACATGCCAAATTTCGTGCCTCTAGGTACAAAAGTTTTGCCGCCAGGTAACATAATGCATTTTTCATCTTTTGCTATTTTAGCCCGTTTTCGGACACTTCTGAGTCTTATGATCTGATCGTTCGGATCAGGATTTTCAGGACTAATTCTAGCATAAAATTTGTGGCTCAACGATACATTTCGTCACTTTCGGGGAAAATGGAGGGGTGTATAAAAATTATGGGAAATTTTATTTCTGCAGTCTCCAATCATGATCCTATTTACCGAATTTGGTGTCGATCGCTCTATAAATGCCAAAGTTATGGTCAATTTTTCGAAAAACGATTTTATCGATTATCCTGCTCAAGAATATATATACTTTATGGGGTCTGCGACGCCTCCTTCTGCCTGTTACAAACATTGCACAAATTCATTATACCCTTCATACTAATTTTCAATTGGGATCAGGGTATAACAAGTTTCGATTCATAAAAATTGTGGCTGCCAGACACATTTCGTTAATTCCCGGGGGAGTGAATGGGTTTATCAAAATTTTGAGAAATTTCAGTATTAAAGTTTTATTGAAAAATGTATCATTCTCAAAATAATTTCAAAAAATGTAACGGCGAAAAATACAAGTGCCGATTTCAGTTAAACCTTCAGATATATTTCGACGCGACTAATTTTAGAATGTTATTCATTCATGTCTTCCGAAAGTTTTTGAGTACGGATTCATTCACAAGAGAGTTGGCTTAGCTCGATCGGATAATAAACACAGAAGTTACTCGCAAAAGAGTGTATAAATGCACCAATGGGAAGTGCGGTTTTCACAGCACCTACTTGAGCGCACGCGGTCTAAGGGTATAAGTGCGTATGTGTGTGTGTGTTTCTGTGTGCCTGTATTAGGCGAATGTAACTATATTCCTCGACTGGGATAAGGGTATCCTTTTTTTTTATTTTTTTTCTATTGAACTATATTTTCGCAGCACTCTATCGTGTTGTTCTGTTAATTGTATCGGTCTATCTCATGATCTTTTTCGTTCATCGGCAATAAACCAAAAGGGGTAAGGGGGGGTAAAAGGTGTAAATGTTATATTCACATTTTGTAATAGTTTGTAATGAATAGAAGAAATCGACTGTCCATCTGTATGTGTGCGAACTAGTTCCACAATTTTAGCTATCGTAATGATATATACTGTCATATTACTAAAAGTCGGTTTCGCTCATATTTCTCTTCTTTTTAATCTTTGGTATTGCAAGTTAACTTAGTTTATATTTAGTTCACGCTTTTTAATTTTTTTTTAATTCTCGAGATCAAATTCCGTGAGATTCAAAAAGCATTAGAAATATTATAAATATATAAATATGTATTTTAGAACTCAATAAGAATATCTTTCTTGAATAGTGACATCCTTATTCTAATGACTTAAAAATCAAATGGATCAAATGGATTTTATTTCTGAGCTCGAAACTGCATGTGGTTGAATGGTAAATTTGTTTTCTTTTCAATAATTTTATTTGCCAATTTTTATGTAGAATTTTTTGCAATTGTCTTCAATATCCATAAGTTGCATTAAAATTTTGACGCTGTAACTTTCAATGGCGGTGAGCCGTAGGTCCCTTAATTGGCTTTTATTCAAACATTCGATATGATGAATACACAACTGCAGTTCATGTTAAATAATGCATTTTGCGCATTATCTATCTATGCAAATTCACATCCATTAGCTATAATATGTAGTTTATCTGCCAGGCGTCATAATGTATTTTTCACCTTTTATTATTTTGGCTCGTTTTCCGGAATTTCTACGTCTTATGACTTCGGTGGCTATGATCCGATCATTTTGACATAGTCGTTATGACATAGTTATAAATGTAATTATTATACGGCCCATCGGGTCCCAGCTTGAAGCTCTATTTGCCTTTTTTTCTGCTTCCTTCAGTTTTTTTTCGAGTGGTGGTTATTTTTGGTTAGTTACAAATTCAGCGAGTGACCATAAAATTTTTTGATGATTCCGACAATAAGAATTTTTTATTGGAGTATTTCTAAAAGTCGAGAATGCGTTCTGTCATTAAGAAATACTACTTAAAAGAACATTCGAACACAAAATATATGAAAAATCTAATGGTAGGAAAGATGTTTTACGTTAAAATTAAACATCTTAACACGTTCCTTAACAAAATCTGTATTTTCACAAGGAATTGCATCCCAATTCCTAAAGCGAAGCTACGTTTGCTGATGAGACAATCCTCTTCTTTGTACGAAAATAAAAGTTTCAACAGTAGACAATCCACTTTCATCCTGGTTTAATATGTAAAAGAAGTGAATTTTTTTTAACACAATTACACTGAATTTTGCGTAAAAACTCTTACTTTGTGCAATACAGTTTCAATATATAGTACAATAATAACATCCATTTGGATATACGCTATTTCCAAGTGAGAAACAACATAGTCTCTCTCTTAGGCAAAATCAATTTATTTTATTCAAAATAGTCTCCTTCTGCTTCAATACAGATTTTTGCACGGTCCAAAAGCATGTCGAACGAGTGTTTTAGCTTGTTGACCGGTATGGCCGCCAGTGTGCCGGTGCAAACCTTTTGAATGGCCTCTACGTATGCAAAACGCTTTCCTTTCATGGGCAAATGCATTTTTCCGAAAAGGAAGTAGTCGCACGGTACTATATTAGATGAATACGGGGAGTGGTCAATGGTTAAGATGTGGTTTTTGGTCAAATTATCGCCCACAAGCATCGACCGATAAGACCACATAGACGATAAGACAACACACGCCAAACTTTCAAACCGTGTACACACCTTTCGTAAGCCCAAATGTTTGGTCAAAATGCGATAAATCGATGTTTTGGAGATGTTGAATTCCATCTCCATGAATTTAAATGAAAATTTCTGCTGATTTTGATGAGTTCACGCACAGTTTATGAATGAATGGATGAATTGACCCTCAGTAATAGTTTCGGTAAGTTTTACCAATTTCAAAACAAAATTGAATGGTGGCTCTTTGTTCGAAACTCATTTTCACACCCACAACACAAACATACTGACACTCAAAACGGAATTACTTCACTTCCAATCGATGAAATGTCATCAATTCATTCTCACTGGACAATCGATAAAGAGCGCAGATTCTAACGCACCAGTTGACATATAGATCGCCCAACTAGGGGCGCTAGATTCAAAAAGTCCTGTTTACTTTTGAACGCACCTTGTATAAGATGACTTAATCAGTGGTGTTAAATATCCGAAGACTAAAGGGGCAATATATATATATATATAATCCACGTTAAAAACGTTAAAACAGTTAACAGAATTTAACGTTTTTAACGTGGATTATTCCACGAGCATCCCCGAATACCGCCATATCATTACTGGCTGGCATCTCCACTTAACCATTTTTTTGGGTTCGATTCTTGTGAAATTTACCATTGTAACTGTTGTTCGGTATCCCTTATATTAAAGTTTTTTCCATGTGTCATCTACGTTTTCATCGTCGCATAGACTTGCTAATGTTAATAGTTAACCAATAGTTAACTACTCAAACAATGTCTTCACACGGTTGCGTTTGTTATCGAGAAAGACATTGAAAATCTCACCGACTCGGTTCTATTACCTAAGTTAGCTAACTGAAGACTTATCTGCGGAGGCAGTTTCATAACTATCCTAAGCATAGCATATTGAAGCCATTCTTTGGTTAATTGGATCGAGCACTCTGGATTTCAACTCTACCTTGTTTTGTATGGTACAGAGAGCGTACATTTTGTTGGTAAAATTTCTGGAATGTTGAAATGGGTAAAATAAATTAGTTAATCACTTTATTTTCAGTTAGTTCCATAGAAAGGGCTATGAGCACAAACAAGTATTTTCTAAGTTTGATTTTATCCAAGGAATGAATTTACTGATTCGTGTATAAACTCCAGGATATCCTTCACGACCGCACCCAACTCCCCATGATACTATACCAACTATAAAATATTTCACTCCATTTGATAGTAATAGAGGTCCCCCACTATCACCTTGACATGAGTCCATTCGAGGTCTTCCCGCACACAACATCGACGTCGTAATTCTTGTGCTTTTATATTTTTGATTTCGGCATTCACCCAGAGACATTATCGGGACTTTTACTTGATTAACAATTGACGGTAGTTCTCCTCCTTCTGCTGTACGTCCCCATCCTACGACTGTGCCTATTCGTCCTGGAAAGGAGTTTAGATTTTTGAAATAAAAATTTTATATATTTTAAAATTTAAAGAATTTTTTTAATTTAAGGTTAATATAATATTAAAAATTTATTTGAAATGTGCAATGAATGAAAAATTTGAAAGAATTTGATTTTTTAAATAATGATGTGGGCTTATAAGATTATTTTTATATAAGTTCATACGATAAAATTAGAAGAATATATTGTTAGGAATACATACCCGCTGGATCGTAATTATATCGTGGTAAGCAAACGGGCTTAATAATTTTCGAGAATATTATAGGTTTCCTCAACCGTAATAATGCAATATCATTATTATAGGTGTCCGGGTCAAAATTTTTATGTTTTATGACAGCTGTTACAGCACGTTGAATTGCTTGAGACTCTGAAGTAATTTCTTGGTCATGATCTCCAAATATTATTCTGATTTTTGATCTGCGCAGCTTTTTAATACAATGGGCAGCGGAAAGGACATAGTCTTTGGTAAGCAAAGATCCTCCACAATGAAATTTTCCATCATAAATAATTCTGGCCATCCATGGGTATTGGTTTACTCCAGTTGGTTTGCCTCCAACAATTCGTATTTCTTCATTGGAAAATCCACAATCTAAGTGCAGTTAAAAAATGAAACATTATCTTCCGAAGATCTCATAAAGTGATATAGTGTGCCAACTCTTCAATTTCAATATGATAACCCTAATAACTTTAAGTAATTGGCTCATATTTGTGTAGTGTTAGATATAGAAAACATACTTTGCCATATACCCAACAATCCCCAGATGTCAATTCAATTCAACAGCTGTGGGAAAAAGTCATTTAAGACAATGCTAAGTTTGGTATAACTCGAAAGAATGCTAAATATTGGAGCGAAAAATACAAAAACAAGTAAGAACGTTCTAGTCGAGCGAGCTGGCTTATAACATACACATATACATTTATACCATACCATAGAGGTATCAAACAGCGAAAAATGTGTCCAAGCTGAACCCTGCAACCCCAAGAAAGATGAACCTGAAAGAGCCGAATGGAAGCCCAGAGAGCGTGCAGAGAGAGCAACACAAAAACTCGAGTAGATATTTGCTGCGTAATGTTGGTTTGTGCTGATCGCGTTCTTATATTAGGCTTGTCAATGTGTGCGTAAATCTCCATGTACATACACCGCTTTCAATGTGTATGTGTGAAATTTGGCAAAAGTACATTTGTGGCTTTGTCGACTTGCAAAGCAAAAATATGAATTTCGAAGTTTTCTGGTGCTCGATCACTCCTGGGTTGGATGGAGGGAAGCAATTTCATTGTTTTGATTTTGATATGTTTACATGTCTAAAAATAATATCGATCAATCAAAATCAAAATGAAAAATAATAATATCGATCAATCAAAATCAAAATGAAATTCGTATGCATACAACAGTCCAATCAGCTGACTCTGGTGCTTTCCATTTCAAAATTTGTTTCCACCCTAATGTGGTCCCCCCTAAATTAAATATGTGCTTATGATTTCTACAACCATCATCATAATGTTTTGATTCAAGAATATATATTCACGACTATGTCATAAAGCAAAAACATTCGGATCATAAACATCGAAGTTATAAGGCGTATAAATGACCGAAAACGGGCCAAAATGACAAACGGTTAAAAGTAGATTATGGCACGTGGCGGCTAATCTATTGCAAAATGCAGTTTCTCGAATGCCAAGCCCTTCCCCCAAAAATAAAAAAGAAAATTGATAACATCTTTATTTTAAATTAAAACTAGACTTTCAACACGCTTGTAACGGAACGTGTTTTTAACTCATGCTGAACTCTTGTTCACTTGTGCGCATGCTGAGTTATTCGAATATAACGGTATTCCTCAATTGGGATCAGGGCATCCCGCAGTCGAGCACTCTCGATTGCAGCACTCCAACTTGTTTGTTTTTATTATAATAATAATAAATAACAACTCTTATTGGGTCACGACATCTTGTTTGGCAGGACAGTGCACCCACCATCCACTGTCCCACCGAGGTTCCTTTCTTGAAACTCTTATTATATAGCCATAACAACCCTCTCCGGTCACAGGCTTAAGCCCCATTTGTCGTTATTTTCGCTTCCTTCACTGAATAACTTTTTTTAAGTGAGTGGATTTCAAATCCTACGCCACAACCAAGTTTTTTTTTAGGAACGGCATGCCTATCGACATGAGTGGTCATCGAACCCACTCCTCTTCTCTGCGGGATAGTCCGCTATCCACTAGTCCACGAAAATTTTTGGATTTACGTGACATTTGAGAAAAAGTATTTTGCGCAGTATCTACGAAAGCCTTTATGACAAAGTGGCTATAATAATTTAGTCAGCAAGTGACATAATCCATTTTTCACTTTTGGCAACCTTTGTGTCTTATAATTGTAATGATTCTGATCCGATCGTTATTTTGCATTACCATAATGCCCCTGCTCACTAATGTTGGTCTTTACTCCTCTCACAACCAAACCAAAAAGGTTATACACTTGAAACTTTGTACATATGTTCGGGAAGAGTATACCAACATAACAAACCAAAAAAAAATCGATAATCGAAAATACGTTGCCCGCGAAATTTGAAAAACTCACCATATATTTTGAAGACACCTCGTACACGAAACACACTAAATTTGAAATGTCTAGCTCTAATAGTCTCGAAAATCGACGTGTTTAACACGGACAGACACGTACGGGCTAAATTGATTCGGCTATTTATCCTGATCAAGAATATATTTTCTTTGTGGGGTCTGCAACGCCTACTTCTGCCTATTACATATGTACAAACTTAAAATTGGTTGTATTTCAAGTGGGTTCTAGGTATATAAAAATATTTTAGCTATTATGCTTTTCTTGATTGACGCGTGCGTGATATCATAAATAAGAGTAAACGAATTTTGCGCATCAGATATACTGACGGATGGACGAACAGACTTATATATTTTATCAGAATATACACTTTATGAGGTCTGCCACGCCTCCAATTTCATGTTCGATATATTCTAAAAAAAAGTATTACACTCCTACGCCCTATACATATTTAACACAACTCACCACAATCACAAGTTGCAAGATTGGTGTTTTCGCTGTATTCCGTGTCATCTTCTGTGTCAAATCCAAATGCATTTGATACTCCAGAGCTTATCCGAAAAATGGTATCAAACAGAAATTTACTAGTTCTGTTTGAGTTATTAGTGTCGATCAAATTATTTTCTAAAAGTAGCTCTTGACTTGTGACACTTTTATTAATAGTCAACATTATAACTACCATACAACATAAAATATTCATTTTTATAACGCAGTAAACATATTTTCTAAGTGATTAATAAGCGTTTTAGTGTAATCTAAGTATTTGTACTTGCAAATTGCAATTTCTAATTTTATTTAGATAGATTTATAATAGTTAAAGTCATCTAAATTTACTCGCTAAATATAAGCAATGTATAGTACAAATTCATTTTGCCATTTACTTCAAGCAAGAGATGGCAATAAAATATAAAAAATATAGTGGTATTACTTTTTTTTCCAATGCCTATGTATACTTTTCCATATGTTTGAATAACGAGCTGTGATTTTCACAATACTCTATTTACTACAGCATACTTCGCTTAGCTGCGTTGATGATTAGCTACATCGGTAAGATAGTTGCCTTAAATTGAATTTTTCTGCACGTATTATCACTAAGCATATAATACCTAGAGGTGTCAAACAGCGAAAAGAGTGATATCACTTCCAAGCTAGACCCTGCAGCCACAGGAAAGCCGAATGAAATCCGAGAGAGCCGAATGGAAGCCCAGAGAACTCGTACAGAGAGAGCAACACAAAAATTTAAAAATTTGAAAAATTTGGTTTGTGCTGATCGCGTTCTGATATTAGGCTTGTCAATGTATGCGTAAATCTCCATGTACATACACCGCTTTCAATGTGTATGTGTGAAATTTGGCAAAAGTACATTTGTGCCTTTGTCGACTTGCAGCAGAGGAAAAATATGAATTTGAAAGTATTCTGGTGCTCGATCACAATCAGCTGATTCCAATGTGTGTATGCGAATTTCATTGTTTGTTTTCGATTTGCTAATATATTTTTTTGGGGACGCTCGATATGTAATTAGTGTAATTAATCGTATGATCTATTTTATTTTTTACAAACATAAATTAAAATTGCCACTACCATATTTTGACAAATTGTCTTCGATTTCTTCATTAGTATATTTTTTACATTGTTTTGTAATGGACGTTGACATGCATGTTCAAGTGGCACATTCGAAACCAAGCTCGTGCTTGTTACGCCTTATTACGAATCCGAAGGTGGGAAACAGCCCTTCTCCCGCCCATTCGCGGTTGTAAAAGCGGACGAAACGAGATCGCGTACCAAATATTGGCTTTTCTATTGCTGTGCGCCATATAGCAGTTTTCCGCAAGAAAGAATGAAGAAATTGCAAGTTTTGAGCATTCAGAACAATTTGTATTCAATAAAAATTTTAGGTCTTTAAATAATAACTTTAAACTCAAAATTGCTCCACAAGGCAGTTTTTTCAAAATAAAGATATATTTCTACACAATATTTCATTAGCACTTTCAAAAGTACCAACATGCTCGCAATATAAATGAAAAAATAATTAATGCGTGTATTGCGCAAACTGAAAGCGGATGAGTTTGGAGATTGGTTTGCTAAAAGTCATACCTGCTACGAGCATCGGGCACTGGGATCACATTTTTTACGAATTACGCCAGATTTCGATTTCCCAAGATTTCCATTTAACGAGGCTCTCAAAAAAAAAAAAAAAAAAAAAATCGAATTAACGGGGTTTTCATATTTAAATCATTATTTCATATTTCTACAAAATCTATCAGCGAATTAACAACCAAAAATTTCGCTTTAATATTTGGTTTAATATTCCTTGCGTTGCGAAAAATATTATGAATTAACGAGGGACCAAAATGTATGAAATTTTTACGAACTATCGAAGTTTTTTTTAAGGGGATAGAAATTTTTTAGAATTTCAAATTCGAGGGGTACGAATTATTGCGACTCGACTGTATTGGATTATTTTCTGATCGTATTGTCCTTAGGGGCCTCGGACTAATGGATAGCGCACTGCTCCGCCAAACGAGCGGTGCGAGTTCGAGTCCCGCTTATGTCGATAGGTATGACGCTCGTATAAGAACTAGGTTACACATCCTAGGTTACCTATTCTAAATCCTAGGCGTAGGACTTAAAATCTAAACAAAAGTTTTTCAGTGACGGAAGCAAAAATAAATAAAAATAATGCTTCAAGTTGTGACCCGATGGGGTTGTTATGGCCATATAATAATAATAATAATAATAATAATAATAATAATAATGGTAATAATAATAATAATAATAATAATTTTTTTTTTTTTTTTTTGTTGAGGTAGGGAAGAAAATGTCTACACACTACCATAGCGACGTCTCAAACTATGGCTGTGCGGGGATCGCATATGCATGCTGACCCGCTAAAAACTCCCCTTTCTCTGTTTCAGGGCGGAATTTCCCAGCCCGGAACCGCATTGAGTGCGCATAACTTCAGGCTGGGCGCTCTGGTGTTTTTAGCTCATCGTTTCACCTGCGTC
>JBANCY010000729.1:0-21405 GCA_037040045.1 Phorticella flavipennis | reverse complement strand
TGCCTGTTACATACATTTGCACAAACTTATAATACCCTTCATACCAATTTTCAATTGGGATCAGGGTATAAAAATATTTTTACTCGTATTGCCCAAACAATAGTAACAATAACAACAACAGCAACAACAACTTTGTTTTCCGCTTAAGCACATCGTTAAGTTTGTGACGACTCCCCAATTCCCTGAAATGCCACACCCACCTCACCACGCCGCCCACCAGCCGAGGAAAACTCCGGCTTGAATGTTTTCGCTGTTTTTTTTTCTTTGTTTGTTTGTTTTGTATTTTCGCCGCACACAATTTTTGCTGAAACAACCCAACAGGCACAATGCAACATGACTGAGTATGTGCCGCAAGCCAGGCGGCAGTAGTATACCAGCTAGATACCCTGTAAGGCGAAACAAACAAGCAGCAAGTGCTTGGCTTGAAGTGCTGCAGGCACTAACTTTGTGGCATGAAAAGCTGCTGTTGTCAAGCTGCTCCAGCAAAATTACAGGGTATTCGGCAAAACCTCAGCTGAAGCTGGGCATTGTTTGTGCGCAAAACAACAAAAACAAAACAGAAGCAACGGCGGCGGAGGCGGTGGCGGTGGCGGTGGCGGAGGGAGGCTAGTGATCTGAAGGTCTGCGCGCCAAGAATGGATAACGCACAGGAGTAGGTGGGCAGGGGGGGTACAAGTTGGGGCTATAGGGGGGCTATAGGGGGCTATAGGGGGCAACTACAGAAACAACATTGAAGAGAAATGTGCACATGCTTCGGTGCTTGAAGTGCGCTATTTTGCACCTATGGGGATTCTGTGTGTGTCTCCCGCACATGCAAAAACATGGAAATCCATTCGAAATCAGTCAACGCGCCAAGGTTTTCATTCAGTTAGAAGGCAGCCCCCGAGTAGGCAGACAGGCGGACAGCCGGGCAGACAGACAGACAGTCAGTCGACAAGCGACAGGCAACAGCAGCAACAATGCAACTACAACTACAAAAGGGCCAGTTGCACTTGGTGTTGCCAACATTGGCAAAAGCCAAACGAAAAACAAGCTAGTTTTGCTTGGCAAAGCAAAAACAATAACAAAAAAATCGCCAAATAGCAAAAAAAAAGCCAACTGAAGAGTGCCAAAGATTAGCCAAACTGGCGGATTACGGCAAAGGCAGCCAGTTTAGGCGCGATTTCAGAGGAACTTGCAAAAACGTCTGTGGAGTGTAAGTAAAGCACGATGCGAGGGTTGCTTTTTACATTCATCATATTGCTCGGTCGTGATCGATCAATTGTTTTGTTTCCTCGTAAGAGATGACGTGCTGTCAGCTAAGCCATATGCCATCGATCGGAAAAGATGGTAATCGCAAGGAGCAATGTCTGGGCTATACGGCGGATGGGTTAAAACTTCCCAACGATGTGTTTCCAAGTATGTTTTAAGGACCCGACTAACATATGACTGAGCGTTGTCATGCCGAACAATTAGTTTTTCATGCATATCCGAAAATTGCGGACATTTTGCAGGCAATGTTTGGCTCAAACGCAGCTCATCCCACTAAATACAGAGCATGTGCTTGGATTCTCCGATATTCGGTCTTATCCTTAATTATAAGGCATGGCCAGGGTATCCATACAATTTTCTACGTTTTGGATTATCATATTGGATCCACTTTTCATCGCCAGTGACGATGCGATGCAAATAACTTTTCCGCCTCTTCACTTCTCTCCCAATTTCCTTGCTTCTGAATGAAACCCCTGGCTTTAAAACATTTGCCGACTGTTGACAAGTCAACTTACAATAATACCGATCAATGAAATCGATATACTCAACTGAGTATAACCTCCGTAAGCTTCCTCGAGCAGCAAACGACTCGCAGCAGCAGTTTCCTTCAAATGAAAGCAGAACATTAAAGCTTTCCGCAAATTGCGTTTATTCGGCACGAAAGTCGACATATTGCAGGGTCTTGAGATGTACGTTGTTTACAACAGCGTGTTGAGGCATACTGAGTAATTGTTTTGGTGTGCCCGCAAACAACATACCCTTGGAAAACCTTTAAAACTAAATTCAATCCTAATAATATAAGATCTAAGCTAGTTTCGTAACCGTTTCTTAACCGATTCGCAAGCGTTTCAAAACAGCTTGAAATGTACTGCATTTTGCTTCAAACGTTAGCTATAGCTAACAGCTTGAAACTGGCTAGAGACGCCAGCACTGCCCACAGCCCCAAACTGCTGCAGGCAACAGGAGCTGGCATTTCGGAGCTGAGGATGCAATGCATCGGCTGTGTGCGGCGGCGGCTTTTGGAGCACTCCGCACAGGCTGTGGCTTCATTTGTGCTCGGCGCCCAAAAGCAGGCAATACAAAATAGAACAGCAGCATGTTACATGTGGGTGTGTGTGTGTGCGGGTGTGTGTGTGTGTGTGTGTGTTGAAGTGAAGCTTGAAGCGGAAGTGCGGCTTGATTTACTCAACTCGTTTGCTCGCTCGTTTGTTTCCGACTGCACATATTTTGCTGTCGCGCCCACCGCCCACTGCCTGCCGCCCACTTTTGTGGCATGCCCCTTTTTTTGCAGCTGCTCTTCCTGTTTGCGAGCCTTAAATATTTATTAGCCCGAAAACCCAAAATACTTTTTCAGCAACACCAACACCAGCAACACCGAGCGGAGCACAAGTTAAAGACTTAAGCTGATCCGATCTGGGCGAGGCGCTGTCCGCCTGCCCGCCTGCCCGCCTGTCCGTCCCGTAAACCAAATGGTCCGGAAATGCAAATGGCACGTTGAGTCGGCAAAAGAGCAGGAAAAAGGCAAATAGAAAATGGCTAGAAAAAAGCGATGCCATGTTTATTAAAGCATTTCTTACGCATCATTTGTTGCTCTCCAAGTTGCCAGCTGAAAATGAAAATGGTTTGGAAAACACAGGACACGGGACGCAGGACGCAGGACACAGGACACACACGCAGCGGGCCATCGGGCAAAACGAATGCAAATCAAGTTGGCAGCATCCTTTGCTGCTGCTTCTTCATCTTCTTCTTCTTCTACTGCATCTTCTGCTGCTTTTTCCAAACAGAAACAGAACTTAATGAAAATGCAGCAGGCGGCATGGGGCATGCG
This sequence comes from Phorticella flavipennis, assembly GCA_037040045.1. Classification (NCBI taxonomy): domain Eukaryota; kingdom Metazoa; phylum Arthropoda; class Insecta; order Diptera; family Drosophilidae; genus Phorticella; species Phorticella flavipennis. The sequence goes on along the minus strand of JBANCY010000729.1, from coordinate 18,326 downwards.
GCATGGGGCAAGGGGCAGGGGGTATGGGGGCAGGGGGGCAAGTGGCAGACAGCCGACTTGGACTTGCGACACAAATGAAAGTTGCCAGCTGCCAGTTTTGCCAGTTGCAATGGAATTTCAAATTTGATGCAAATGAAAAACGAGCAACAACAACAGCAACAACAACAGCAACAACAACAGCAACAACAACAGCAACAACAACAGCAACAACAACAACAACTCGACTCCATTCAACACTCGACTTGCCCTTTTCATCTGCCTTTGGAACCCCCAAATATGATGATGATGCTGCCGCTTCACATCTGACCCCAGCAATTAGTCATTGGTCAGCGTTGAGCTGTGCCCAAGCCGACCCCAAAGCACATATCCCGGGGGCTTACTTGACGTATGAGTAATATGGTCAGACACGACCAGACCAGACCCGGCCCATCCAGACCAGACCCAACCAGACACCACCCGACCAGCCCAGAAATTTGCTTAGCTTCTCCTTGTCTGGCCAAAAAGGCCTGGCAAATCGTGCTGGATTTGCAGTCCGAAAATGTAATATACTTTTATTTATCAATGGACCGGTTATTACAGTTTCAAATTTCCTCATGCTGGAAGAGTCATGAGTTTATGCCAAAACTGATGAAAATTCATCAGGCCCTCTTGAGTTTCCCCTAATTTTTTTGTAGTTTGCAAGCAAAGCTATAATCAAATTGACATTTTGGCGCCCAACGTGTGACACTTGGCTCTCGTAAAATATATGTAAGTCTAACTGGCGCCCAACGCGTGTTAATTATACATTCTTGACATCTTTTCATATAGAAAATATCTGTATTTGGATAGAAAATGTGAAAATTTAATGAATATCTAATATTGTGGCGCCCAACGTAGTAATTTGAATGTCTGATTCAACACTTTACGACAACAATTTTATGCAAAATTTTTTGCTATTATCTACATTTATTATTATTGTGTAAGAATCTCGCACGTTGGCGCCCAAAGTGGTCCATACCCTATATCAAATTCATAAAATTCCAGAACTTATGAAAATTTAACATATTGACCCCCAAAATTCATCTGAGCAACATAACAAAATTGGCTTCATTGCCTCTAAAATTGTTCTTCATGGATTGAATTGTTTCATATATCTTTATGATAAGGCGCGAAATGCTTATGGCTACTATTGTGGGTTTTCCAAAATTTTCACTGAAACAACAATGCAAACAGTTTTACATCTGCAAAGTTTCATGAAAAGTTTATATAAATTGAATTTTTAAGTTTTTCTCTGTGGGTCACCTAAATAGAACTATTTTGAGCTGGATTGGTACAAAAAAAAGGCTAATATGGCGCCCAACGTGTGTTATGATTTTAACTAAAACAGATTTTTTGATCATTTTGAAGCTCAACCGTTAGCTTTAATGCCTTAAAATATCTGGAAAACTTTTAATAGTCTCAGATCATTGGCTTTATTTATGTTGTTCCCCGAAAAACAAGTTTTTCTATAATATTGATATCTAGGCGCCCAACATGGGTCAGTAAAATATATATAATATGCCATTTTGCATGTTAAAAACTTATGATGGACATATATACGTCGTATTGGTATAAAAAATTGGTAATATGGCGCCCAACGTGTGCTGGAAATTTCAGCTTAAACTGATTTTTGAGCCATTTAGAGCTTAACCATTAGTCTTAATGCCTTAAAATGTCTAGAACATTTTCAGCTCATCAGTATTATTTATGTTGAACCCATAACAAAACAAGTTTTTCTTTGATTTTCCTATTTTGGCGCCCAACGTCGATCAACCGAAAATAACTATTTTCAGATTTTGCGTGTTTAAAAACATGCGATTACAAAAATGTATAATATGGCGCTCAACGTGTTCTATTATTTGAGCTTTAAATCGCTTTTTGAGCACTTCCAAGGCTCATATTTCACTCTCAAAGCCTTAAAATGTCTAGAAAACTTTTAATAGTTTCAGTTCATCAGGCTTATTTATGTTCCACTCTGGATATAACTAGTTACAATAATGGCCGAAACAAGTCGAGTTAACTTGTCAGCAGAAAACTGTTGCCAATCAGAGTCCGGAGTCCGGAGTCCGGGCACTAGTCAAATTGAAGGCTGCACTGCTGCAGTGAAGCGAGAAGCACGTAATGGCCACAGGATACGGAACGAAAGAGCACAGGACTCGGTGAGTGTCTGAGTGAAGCACGTAACGCATTTAGCAATGGACGCAGGATGAAGGACACAGGACGACGGACGGCAGATGGTATAGGGGGCGGGGGCGGTGGACGGTGGGCGTGGTAGGTAGCCAAGTCCAGGCACAATCAGGCATCGATCATGGCAACTAAGCGAAACAAATGGTCAACAACACAGCAGCCAGTTGCCTTAATTGGCAGCATGGAAGTCCTCTCGGCTTTCTCCACTTTCGCCAGCCACAAAATCTTTAGCAAAGAAAAGAAATTAAGTAAATCACCAAATTAATTGTGCAGCAAAACAGCAGCTGGAACTGGAGCGGGAGCTGGAGCAGTAGCTGGAGCAGGAGCTGGAGCAGCTGTGTATAAATCGAGTCGAGTTAACCTCAAACAAAATACCCAATGTCCAGGTCAATGAACGTTGCCCGGAAAATTGAAACGCGTATCTCTCGTGTGTGTTCGTGTGTGTGTGTGTGGCCAGTGGCAAGTGAAATAAGTGGGAAAAGGAGTAAAGGACTAAAGGAGTACTTGGGGCAGATGCACTCGACTGGAAGATGCGCTTCATCAGAGTGTTAATCCATGGAATGGCAAAAGTCAAGAAAAGTGTAAACAAGCCCAGGGAAAGACAAGCAGACACAATGGCTCAACTGTCTACAACATACCCCACCCAACACTTATTACAGGGTATAAAAAGTCAATAAGCGCCTATGGCAACACACACACACACACACACACACACACACAGAGACAGACACAACCCCGAAAGGCCGAACGAACAAATGAAGGCATAAAAGTCAAAGTCAATTTAAATGCCTTTGCCAACATTCCTTATTGCCAATAAGCCCTCTATCACACCCTCTCACACCCTCTGAGACCCTCTGAGACCCCAGCTAGGCCCTAGCTGTTACCTAGTGGTTCTACAAACCCAGCCATTCAATCAAACAAACAAAATCATAGAAATTCGAGTTGTGCTTCGTTTGGTTCGTCGAGGTTTTTTTTTTGTTTCTGTTCTGTTTTTGGTCGAAATTAGCCACATTTTTGGTTGACACACACTCAATTGATGGTCTGGCCACACCCATTTGTATGTGTGTGTGTGTGTGTGTGTGTGCGTGTTTGGGTTGAGGGGGCGTGTCAATGATTTTGCTTGTATTTAACCATAAATTGTAGTTTTTATGCGCTTAAGTGGCAGCATTTACCGAACTTTGGTCCCTAAATGGTTTTTGCCCCACACATAAGTAGTCCACAGTTTTTATGCTCTCTCTTCTTTTTCGGAGCTTAGTGTTCCATAGGGCATATTAGTTCTTATCCACACCGGTTTTTTGGCTTCGTTGAGTTGTTGTTGAAAGCGACAGATTTTCAGCTTGTTAATATTTGGTTACCACACGTTGGGCGCCAATTGTTATACTATAGAACTAACAATGTGCGTCGAATGTTAATATTTGCCCACCGCACGTTGGGCGCCAAATAATATACTAAGATTCTATTAGTTATATTTCGTTATTATTAATTTTGAGTTAAGTTTAAGCTATTAGCAGAAACCATAATATAACTGACTACATAAGTTGAACGCCTAACGTTGGGCGCCATTTGTATATGACACTTTGACTTGGTATAAGGGGAAAATATTAACCAAATATTCTTGTGCGCAAAGCCTTATAGCTTATAATACCTCAAAACGCTTATTGAATGTCCTACGTTGGGCGCCAATCTTCATACAAGGCTATTCGTTTCTCATGGTCTCTTTTGAGATAGAAGTGACAAAGTATCCCAGTAAAATGATATTTATTAAAAATGTTTTAAATAGAGCTTTTGTAGCTCTGAAACTTGACAAAAATGTCTAAGCCTGAATGCCTTACGTTGGACGCCATTGTATATGTTATGTTTATTTGCATATGAAATTTTGACTTTTTATTTTACAAATTTTCAAGTCCGCAGAGCTTATAAGTCCTACATTGGGCGCCAATCTCTAGATTATAGCGCTTTTTTCTATGGAACACCACGTTTTTAGTAGAGCTTTTTATGTTTCTGAAAAGAACTTCACTCAATTGCCTAATTGGATGACCTACGTTGGACGCCAATCTCCTTATTATGGCATTTAAGTTTCCATAACTTGATTTTTACAAGGTCTTATTGAAGATACAAATTAAAATATGACAGAGGAAGCTAAATTATATGGGATTACTACGTTTTTAGTAGAACATCAATGTCCTACATTGAGCGCCAATCAATATATTAAAGCACTTTTATTCATATAAATTAAATTTGAAATGAAAATTATATGAGTAATATGAAAATATTCAAGCCCCGCGTTTTGAAGAGAGCTTTTCTAGTTCTGAAATGAGGGAGACATCTAGATGGATAGATATTTATTAAAAATGTCCTACGTTGGGCGCCAATATCTATTTTAAAACACTTTTGTTGACAACAGCAAATTTTTATACATTCTAATTTGGGATAGAATTACAAATATGTCTGTGAAAAATGATATACATGGAACTTATAGATCTGTTTGTAGTTCTGTGAAGAACTTCTTCTGGTCTGATAACAATACTTCAAGTTATATGTATGGAAAGCACAGTCTGTTGAAAAATGCACTTTTGTTCCCAAAAGCTTTATACTTCTCATCAACAAGTTAAGCTCCATCTGCACTTGATACTTGATACTTGATATATCTCGCTAAAACTTGCTTGACTCGATCAAAGGGTATGCAAAAGTTTATCAGTTGTGGCTTTGTTGTTTTGCACTTGTTTTGTACGTGTTTTGCGAATTGGCAAAATGCTTCAATTAAATTTGATTTGCTTCCTCACCACACAGACACACAGACACAGACACACACGCACACACACAGATACACACACACTCACATAGACACACACACAGATACAGACACACACACACACACACACACACACACACCGTGACAAAGGAGGCATATAGAGAGTGAGTCTGTGACATGCATGGGCAATTTGATAAGCTCAATCGTCGTTGCTCGTGGTATGGCCGTAGAGTTGCCACACTGCCGCACTGCTCTACCCCCTAAGCCCCTGCCACTGCCCCTGCCCCTGCCCCTGCCCCATCACTTAGTCAGTATTCCAACCACAGAACTGTAGCTAGGTCTCGCCTTTACCCATCATTAGTTTTCGTAGTTTGTGCGCTTTTTGCTCGTCGCTGGCCACAAATTTACTACACGGCATAGTTGTTCTTGTATCTATGTGTGTCCCTCTCCCTCTGGGTGTGTGTGTGTGTGTGTGTGTGTGTACAGGATGTGTATATGTGCGATTTGATAACCGAAAAGCAGCCGCCCTCATCGACAGCTCAGCTGGTCTCCAATTTCGGCTCCAATTGCGGCTCCACCTTCTGTGCCTGGAAATGACATTTTCACATCATTTGCTGATGTGGCACAAACGCGCGCACTCATGTGTGTTCCTCTCTCTCTCTGTGTGTGTGTGTGCGTGTGTGTGTATCTGTGTGAGTGTGTGTCTGTGTGTATGTGTGTGCATCTCAAATTCACTTCACTTCATTCAGCTAACTGTAAACTGAGCTCAAAAAAGTGATGTGAATATCATCGCAGCTCTGTGGTCAACAGCATTTGCCGAGCTGAAACAGTGGCGTAGACAAGGGGAGAACCTCCCAGACTTCCCGACTGCCACCCAATTTGTACTCCGTTCAACGGCCTCTAATTGACCCCTCTTCGACAGGCGCCTCTGTGCTAAGCTCTTGGGGTATTTGGGATATTGCTGCAATTGCAGTCGCTTCTTCAGCTTTCATTTCGGCCATTTTTTTCGTCGTGTGCTCTTTGTGCCTGTTGGCGAGGTCATTTCCGTTTTGAAATTTCGGATTTCCATGTTGCCAGTGTACAGAGTTGCCACCTTGTCGTGGACACTGTTCAGCTGTCAAATCACCTATGAATGGGCCTAGTGTGCTGCTTCGGTATGTGCAAACGGTTCCACACGAAATTGTTAAGGGGAGGATTATAACTACTTGAACCAGACCATTCGATATTAAATTGATTCAAAACAACTGAGTGGGAATAATCTTTGATACAAAAAGAGCATTTGACAGACAGTTGAGCAGAAGTGCATAATGTATTTGCTGTGGAGAAGATGGTAGAACTGACAAGGTTTCTGCACATATTCTAGGAATTAATATAGGCTTGACCATGGCTGAAATGGTTTCGGTGTGTATTAATTAAAAGGTCTTTTAGATAAGGCCAAAGAAGCTATAGATGATTTAACAAAGTCAGGAAATTTTCGCTAGAAAGCTATTGGGGAATGAGCACAATGCTTCATCATTTCCCCTAGATTATTTGCTGTCGTTCTTTCAGGATTCCATACTTTGTTCTTTTTAAGTATTTCGAAATTGCTTTTCAGGAGCTTCGGTGGACCAGTGGATAGAGCACTGTCCCGCCAAACAAGAGGTGTGGGTTCGATTCTCACTTATGTCGATAGCATGACCATTGAAATGGAAACCTGCTTATGGCTGGTAAAGTGATCTAAAAGCATTGGGAAGGAAGTTCCTAATCCTGTCTTCGACCTCCACCAAACCGGAGACACACTCCCAACATCATATGAACTTGACTTTCCTTCAGTTCTCCCCTAAGATGAATGCGTCTGCTGCTTAAATCTGTTGCAAATCATTTAATATTTTGTCTTGCTGCTGATTTCGCAGATTTCATTGGATTTTCTTTTTCTGGCAGGAGCTAAGGGGGCAAGGGGCAAGAAGAGGGGGAAAATTCATTTAGTTTAACAATTTTGCTCCGTTTTGGCCATATTCTTTTGGCTGTTTTTGCTGTTTGCGTCTTTTTATCGGCTTCGTCATTGTCTTGTTGCATTTCGAGCGTAAGTTCTTGCCAGATTTTTCTTGTTTTTCCTATTTTTCTTTCCCATTTTTTTTTTTTTTTTTGGCTAATGCATTTTTCGGTGCTGTCGTCAGCGGCCACGCCCCTTGCGTGTTCGGGGGTCTCGGGGGGTCAGAGGCAGTAGCTGTCGCTGTTGCTGCTGATGGATATTTTAGGTCGTTACGAGAACTCCGACTACAGCTCAAACCCTTTAACGCGCCCCCGAATTTCCCACGTTTTCCTTGCCCCGCACGTCTCTGTACTTAAAAAATCATTTCTTGCGATGACGCAGCAACAACAAGTGTTGTTGTTGTTAGTGTTGTTGTCTCGCGTTTGTCTCTTTCACATCTCGTTAACATTTTGAGGGATTTTCCTATAGTATCTTTCCCTTCGGTTGTGCTTCATTCATTAGCTTAATTTGTTCACTTGCCAACATTCATTCATTTTCTTTGACACACAACCCCACTCGCTCTATAACTCTCTTTCCTCCTCTACCTCTACCTCTACCTCTATCTCTTCCTCTTCCCCTAACTCCTCTAAGCGCTTTCCTCTCTTGAGCTCCTAACGTTCTTCCGTTTGTTATCACACTTTTTGCTTTGATCTAATTCATTGACTATTGCAGCTTAAGCCCCATAGATTAATATTGTTTTCCTCTCTCTCTCTCTCTCTCTCTCTCTCTCTCTCTCTCTGTCCCTCTCTCTGTCCCTCTCTCACTCTGTCGACATCTACCTGTTTTTGCCCCACTCCCAATTTTTGTTGCCATCTTCAGCACGTTTTGCCCATTTAACGCTTGACGTTATTTGACCCACGTGTCACATTCAATGCTTGGGTGCATTCAGTTGTCACATCCTTTATAATGGAATCTCCAAAAGTTCTCTGTCTACTAATTGTTCTCTCTATTTGCTTCTCTCCTCTTCCATTTTTTTCTCTCTCTTCTTTCGTCCTTGTGTCTAATTTCTACTCTCTAGTCGCTTTATTTCTAATCCTCCTCCTGTGCTCCTGCAGTCATCCTTTAGTCCTCCTCTAGGTTTTCTCATGACCTCCTCTAACCCTCCTAGTACATTAGTCTATATTAGTCCTAGTCACCTTAGTCTCGTAGTCCTCCTCTACTCCTTCTCTATTATTACTTTAGTCCTCCTCTAAAATTCTTAGTATATTAGTCTCCTATTCCTCCTTTGTCTCTTGATCTCCTAGTTCTCCTCTATTCCTTCTATACTCCTTCTCTACTTCTCCTCTATCCCTCCTCTATTTCTCCTCTCGTCCTCCTCTATTCCTCCTTTAGGCATCCTCCAATCTCTCTAGCTATTAGTCTACTAGTCCTCCTTTGTCTCTTAGTTTCCTAGTCTCCTCCTCGTGTACTCCTTCTCTAGTCCTCCTTTAGTCCTCCTCTAGTCCTCCTTTAGTCTTCCTCTAGTCTTCCTCTAGTCCTCCTCTAGTCCTGCTTTAGTTCTCCTCTAGTCCTGTTTTAGTTCTCCTTGAATTCTTCGTAGTCAATTAGTCTTTTAGTCTCTTGGTCTCCCAGTCCTTCTCTATTTCTCCTCTAGTCCTCCTTTAGTCCTTCTCTAGTATTCCTCTCGTCCTCCTCTATTCCTCCTTTAGGCATCCTTCAACCTCTCTAGTCTATTGGTCTATTAGCCCTTCTTTGTCTCTTAGTCTCTTTAGTCCGCCTTTAGTCCTCCTTTAGACCTCCTCTAGTCTTCCTCTAGTCCTCCTCTAGTCCTGCTTTAGTTCTCCTCTAGTCATTCTCTAGTCCTCCTCTAGTCCTCCTCTAGTCCTCCTCTAGTCCTCCTCTAATCCTCCGCTAGTGCCCCGCTAGTCCTCCGCTAGTCCTCCGCTTGTCCTACTCTAGTACTCCTCTAGTCCTTCTGTAGTCCATCTCTAGTCCTCCTTAAGTCATCATCTCACCTTCCTAGTCTATAAGTGTCCTAGTCTCCTAGTCCTCCTTTGTCTTTTAGTAACTTGGTCTCATAGTTCTTTTCTATTTCTCCTCTAGTTCTTCTCCTAGTACTCCTCTAGTCCTTTTCTAGTCCTCCTTTAGTCATCATCTCACCTTCCAAGTCTATAAGTCTCCTAATCCCTCTTTGTCTCTTAGTATCTTGGTCTTCTAGTCCTTCTCTATTTCTCCTCTAGTCCTCCCTTAGTCCTCCTCTAGTCCACCCCTAGTCCTCGTCTAGTCCTCCTAGTTTCCTGGTCTTTCCAGTCTTCTGCTCTCTTTGGTCTCTTAGTCTCGAGTCTCTAATCTTTAGTTTCGCAGTTCCACATCCACTCTCTCACCTACTCCTTCTCTTTCCCACTCGACTACCTTTGATTATTATATATCATTTTAATTTTCTTAAAAAACAGTTCAAAACAAAGTTTTTGTACAAATTGATTTTCTTCTTTACAAATTTCAGTATCTTATTCTCTGTCGCTCTCCATATATATAATTCTCTCTCTCTCTCTCTCTCTCTCTCTCTCTGTCTTTCTTTCTCTCTCTCTCTCTCTGTCTTTCTCTCCATTTGTCCACTGTTCCCAAGTGCCGCATTTGGAGCTGGGGCACAACTTGGAAGTCATAACTTTTCTTCATTTTTTCGTTGTCATTTTTGGCTTGCCTACTGCCACGCCTACCGAGGCAGCTGCTTACATAATGCCAAGTCTGGTCACTCTGTCCACTCGCTCGGTCGCCCGGTCGCTCGGTCGCTCTTGGTGACCAGTGACCAGTGTCCCAGTCCGAATATTAATCTTGGCCAACTTAAAAGCAAAACACTTGCGCCCACTGCATATTGTTGTTATTTCTTTCTTTTGCTTTCTTTCTATATGCTCTATTGTTGTTGTTGTTGTTGTTGTTGGCCACAGCTGGCAAGAGTGCGACAAAAGTCCAAAGTCCAAAGTCCAAGTCTGAGTCGCTGTCTCCGACTTAGTCCAAGTCCAACAAGCAGTCCAAGTGCCCAATGGCGCCTGTCAACGGCCACCAAATGGCAGCCAACCTCGAAGCAAAAGAAAAAGCAGGAAAAACCCAAGGAGAAATGCGAAAGTGGGCAAAAGCAAAAAACTATGGCATAATCGCAGGCATCGCTTGCTCCTTACTGTTTCCTCCTGCGCCTCTTTCTCCTCCTCCTGCTCCTCCTCCTCCTCTGCTTCTCCTTCATCCTGTTGTCCTTCGGTAGCTTCTGTCTTAGCGCTTAAGTGAGCCGGCATTAAGCTATTAGCATAATTTTTGTGCATTATCATTACGAAAAGCAAACACAATTCCAATATGTGAGACAAAGACAACAACAAAGGCGAAGAGCGAGAGACAGATGGAGAGGGAGAGAGGGGAGAGGGGAGTAAAGAGGGGCCATATCTTGGCGCCGACTTCCAAATACGCTTGCTAAAAGATAAGCTGAAAGAGAGCTGGGAAATACGAAGCAACCATCTAACGTTTGGACAAATTTGATAAAACCTTCGCGAAATTCCCGGAACACTCATATTATTATTATTATGTGGCTATAACAACCGTATCGGGTCACAACCTGAAGCATCTTCCTCTGGCGAGTCTTTTTGCTTTTTTCATTGAATACTTATTTTTTAAAAATGGGTGGATTTCAAGTCCTACGCCACTCATATCGGTCTCTCCAAATTCTTATATGGTACTCAAACTGGTTCACCCCTATTTTAATCATATAATATTTTCCTCAAATTATTCGGATTCCACAATTTGAAACGTCGCACAAATTTACCTCAAAAATAAATCTTTCTAAAGCTTTGCTCCATTAAAATACATCTCTTTCTAAAAGTTGTGATGTTATCTTATTTCTTATACGGTACTTGTCCTTCTCTATTTTAATCATATACTATTTTTCTCATATATTTTTTTTCCTCAAATTCCTCCTCAAATACGATTTTTCGAAAAGTTCTGTTTACTTTGGTACACCCCTCTAGTTCCCGAAATAACAAAATAAATTTGACTGCTTTTCACGAAATCGGAATCTTGAATACCTCTCACAAATCCTTTAAGTATAAGTTAGATAGAAAGATTTGATAGGTGTGCATGGGTACAAAATATTATTGGGAACTTCCAAAATATATTTTAATATAACAATTACTAGTACAGAATTACCGGAACCCCCGAAAAATATTAGAATCCGCTGTGCCTTCTAAAGGTGCTTTTGGGATACGTATTGGAAAACCCACCCAAACATCATATTACCTCTAGAGATCACCCTGCCTAGCACACTACTTCGCTCCCAAAACTGCTCTCCATAAGCCAACTTTGCCCACATGGAAAAAATATCTTTGTTTGCTTTTTTCCCCCACAACTTCACCCGGTATTTAGCAACAACAATTTTCCCAACGCTCGGGGTCAGAGTTGGGCTCCGAACATGTGTTAGACCCGATAACTCCAGCCCTCTGCCCCAAAAAAGAGCCCCAGTTAAGATGATGCATCCATTTATCATTGACATGTTGTTTTTTTGCGAACGCATCAAAATTTCGCTCTTTCCCGAGTTGAACAACAAAAGCATAAAAAAACAAATCCGAAAGTTTTTACTTCGTCGAGCAGCACTCACCTGTAAAGAGAGGAAGAGAGAGGGAGGGATACGTTTAATACACAGTATGGAATAAAAGTAAAAAAAAAAAAGGGAAACAAATACATTTTATTTTTGTTTTGAGTTTTAATGCACTTAGTTGGGTTGTTCCGACTTGAAAAGGTAGTAAATGGCAGTAGGATATTTGGCAAAAGTAAATGCAGTCGGCGGGGCTGAAAAGGAAAATGAAGGGATGGTTGGGAAGTGGAGGAGGCAGAGGGAGTGGTTGAGGTATAGGGAGAGGGAAAGGAAAGCAGCGAGGTGAAATGAATGGGAAATTCGAGTTGAGGAAATGAGCATAAAATTGTGATGAAAAGAAGATGCAAAATTAATATTGTACACAAATTGACTATGGACAGACTTTTACTGGGCCGATAATAGAGCAATTGTCTAAAGTGTTCAAAGAGTGCTGCTTGAACTTGGGGAAATAATCAACTTTCAGATAGGGGACCAAATGATTGGGTAATTCTTTTTATAAGGGAATTGGAAAAATAGACAATATGAAAAAGCAAGAATATAGCTTACATTCAATTTTACAATAGGGAGTAGCGGTAAGATATTCAAGAATGTGCATGGATGATGGGATAACCGAGAGCCTAGAGCATCTGCTGTGGTCCTTTTAAGCCTTCATGAGGCACAGACAGAGCTCTTTGGGCTCAAACTTGTTTGGAAACAACATTCCCATCAAAGAGCTATTAAGATTTTCTGTTAATTGAACAGGAAGCTTGATTCTACACGGTAATACTAAGGTTCTTAAGGTCGATGGCAGCTCCATCCTTTATCTTCTTCTCTTTTGCTTTGACCACAGGACCGCTCAACCGTTGCTCAAAGTCAAGACCTCCGTTGATTCGACTAAATGAAGACCAAAACCTTCTAGGCAGACAGAGTAGACTTGGATTTTAACATAAACCCCAGTCCCAAATAGTCCCAAATTGTCCCAATTTTCCCCAGAGAGCTCTAGCAAAGCTTCAATATGAACATATCAAAAGGCTGTCACATTTCACCAACAATCGACATGTTATTTTGATGTTTAAAAATTGCAATTTTATTAACTGGTAAAAATTGTGTAAAAAATATCTGCCAAAGGTTTTCAAACGTTTTCCAGCCGTATTTGCCACGCTTAATTGAACCCGAGACATCAAATCCGAACATCGGTTTGATGTTTGGACACTAAATTGACATCGGATGCCAACAGATTGAACCAAACCCAACGAAACCCAATGAAACCGAAACGAATCAAAGCAAAGCTTCAACAATCAAATTGCATTTTAAAAAATATGCATAAAATTTAAAAAATAAACCGAAATATTCATTTGATAAAAACGCAAAAAAATGCATTAAAAAATTCCAAAAAACATTTCATTTACACTTTGATTACGCGTTCCGGACGTGCATGTGATACGGGCAAAGGTAGCGGCTTTTTGGTCTCCGGTTTCTGGTTTTCAGTGGAACCATTGGGCGGGGGCGGTGGCGGTGGCGGGGGAGGCCCAGAATTTGGCATATTCAGATTGCATTTTGCAGTAGCAAAAGAAGAAGAAGAAGCAGAACGGAAAAAAGATCTGCATGTTTCATGTGAGTTTATAAATGCAAACGCAACGAGAGAATTTCATTTTCTGCCAAATCCATTCGCCAAATGTCATTTAATTTTTAATTTTCAAATGGATGGCAACGCCAGCACTTTGCAGTTGATTTCCTTTTGTTTTTACTTTGTATACCCTGTACGGGCATAGTGACAGCAAAGCGGGTTGCTTCGTTAAGCTAGATGATGGTTAAATTATGGTTAAAGTCTGTTGCCAATTTTTGTTGATCCGGAAGCATTGCATTCTTTAACTGATAGAGGGTGTTCCATTAGTTCGGAATTTCCCCAAATATTTCATTTCGTTCAGGGGAATATTTACACAAGCTTAAACTGGGTGATCCAGTTATCTCACTCTGTCGCCCATATTTTTGACTAGAATTCGCAATATGTTCTTAAGAATAACTCGAGCAACCTATGTATTTGTGCGTTTCCAGAAATCGTCTTCGGATCATACATATAGACTCTATGAGCCCATAGAAAAAGTACTACCGATTGACAAATCGTAAGACCTGTGTGGCCACTTCATATACCCTGACCAGAAATTACATGGTTCGGGAATTAATGTGGAGATGACTGATATCTCCAACTGATATAGCTGATATAGTTATCGATCGTAGCATGTTCCCGAAGGACTTGGAATAACTGACACCTATATAATATAGTAGTTCGATCCTTATCAAATTTCGTAGAGCAATTGACTGTAGAGATTGTAAACTGTAAACAGGAAACTTTTCTCGCCATATCTTGAAAAACATGGAATATGTAGCCCTTTAGATATGTGATAGCCTTATGTTATCATAAACCGATCCTTTTGAAATTTGATAGATCAAAAAATAGGAACGACTCTCTACTGTGTAAGAAGTCTCAATCCAAAAGCTTTAAAAAAAATTAGACTTTTAGTTTTATAAGAGCTATATCAGATCCGGACGATTCCGACTAATCTGCAATATCTTTACAAATGAATGTTGTGTGTCTGGTTTCATAAAGATAACTGAAACCCTGAGGGGCGAAGAGAGAGAGGGACGGATGGCCAAATCGATTTTATCCCTCCTGACCATTCTGAGGGAAAACTTGGGTGAGCCGTAGACGATATTAATTTTTTTTATTTTTCTTGGGAAATAGGGAAATAGAATCCATATATGGCAAAATCGGATAGAGTGTCAGATAATCGGGACAGTCAGTCCCCCGGTGGAGAACCATAATGAACGCCTATTGCGCCACTCAATAGTTCAAATCTTAAACTTTTGATTTCCAAACTGAATCGCTCAAAAGCTACTGAACCAATTTTGCTTAGATTTTGTAGACTTTTGTAATCCACAATTATCTGTTAGTCAGTCTAAGAATCTATAAGATTTTGAGTGCAGTATAAAAGTTAAAGTGGTTTTTCAATTTCCTGATGAGTAAGAAGTTTCGAATTTGGATCGCCTCAAGATCGCAAAATGTTCCCAAAAAACTATAGGATATCTCAACGTCGTGTTGTCTATGCCCCACTGCATCTTTTTGTTAGCATTTAGTTTTGTATACTGTTGTTCCCCCCTTTCTACAGCTGCCCCCTCCCTGTGTATGTGTGGGTTGGTTCTCTAGTCGTCTGCGGCTTTTTGCATGTGTTGTGGCAAAGGCAGAGGGGCAGGGGCAGCGGGGTGTGCAGCCAGCAGTGTGGCAGATTGAGGTGGCGCCACATTTTAATTGCCCGACCATGGCAGTTGCACTGGCAGAACTCTATGGCAAGTGCAACTTCTGGATTTGCCTCCGCCACCGCCACCGCCACCGCCTCAGAGCTCGGCTTTCTTTTGGCCCAAACGTATTTCAGTTGCACGGGGTTACCCGCTAAGCTAGCCCCCTGCCCCGCGCGTACACCCGTCTCCCCACCAGTTGCTGCCCCACGACGATGTGGCAAAAGAAGTTTTGCCGGCAGATAGCCCTGCTAAGCCGCAAAACGTTCCACACGGAGTTTTAGCCAGTTTTCGGCCAGTTTTGGGCCAGGCCAAACTAATCCGCCTCGGAAATTTATTTGCTTAATTTCATTTGTTGGCTGCAGCTAAAGGACTTGCTACCTAACTGCCCCCCACTCACCTCCTGGGGACATCCTCCTCATACTCTCCTTACACTGTCTCTTTCCAGCTGCTGCTGCCTCAGTCTACCAGACAACTGTTGTGGGCGTGAGATAATGTTGCATTAAGCTCTCAACATTTGGCCACATCCTTTTGGCCAGGACACGCTCCCTCCCTCTCTGTCTCTGTCTCTATCCCCCTCTCTGTCACACACAATCGACAATCATAAATTGTCAGCAAAGCGCATTAATTACAATTTTCATTTCAACATTTTCACTTGCAGCCCTTCTACCCGCTTCTCATCCAATCCTCCTCCTGTTCCCAACGCATCTTCATTAAATCATTTCTTTCATTTTTGCGCATTTTTCTTGTTCTTGTTCTTGTTGTTTTTGTTTTCTGTTTACTTCCGACGCTCTGCTTTCAGCGGGAGGACTCGGGACTCAGGACTCAGGACTCGGGACTCGGCGGGACTCGCATAAGACTTTACAGCGTAAGTCTTACGAAATTCCAGCCTTCATTTCAATTAATTTCCGCGACATTGATGCGTCCTGTCGTCGTCCTGTACTACTCAACAGTGTCGTGCACCGTGGTCCACATTGTCATGAAAAATGTGCCAAAAATGTTTTAAATACCAAGCCGCGCCCCGAGATATGCAACAGATATGCCTTCTTTCCATAGTTATCATCAATTAACATTAAATTTGTTAGATCGCTAGATATACATATATATAACAAATTTGGTATATAGTGTTGGTGTTAGTGGATAGAAACTGCAATGTAAAATTTCTTAAGATTTTGATATAGCCCCCCTTTTTTCCGTAATGTGACGAATTTCTAGAGACATGAAATTTAGTACGTAGATTCCCATAAACCCTATGGTTCATCCCAATCTGGCCCCATTTAAGTCATAATGATTCAAATTCTAGAATATAGATTCATAACTATGTCATAAGCCAAGCCTGAAAATTTTCGAAAAATCGAAGTTATTCGCAAAAGAGTCTAAAAAGTCACCTATGAGGAGGTCGGCTGACGTAGAGTCGACTTCAGAGCACTTGGCTTAACGGTACAAATGTCTGCGTGCAACGCTATTAAGCGATTCTGGCTGTATTGCACACTTGGGATCAGGGTATCTCGTAGTCGAGCTTGCTCGACCTAAGCTTTCTTGTATGAGTTAGCACTATCAATCAGCATCCAAAATTTCAAATCTCAGAACATCATCGAAAATGTCAAAAATGTCAAGGGGTGACCTCAGAAAAATTTTCAAAATGGGCTAAATTTTAAAAGCAAAAATTTTCAAATAATTTCGATTCTCTATGCTTCTACGAGTCTGGAAAGGTATAACATTCCAAAATCCGATGGGATTTGCCCGAGTTACAGTCATTTAAATTTACTAAAATATACCACTTTTGAGGTATTCTCTAACTTTATACTTGTATATCATGGTCAAAGCTTAGGTTCTACACTCAATACTCAATTTTCCACACTTTCACCAGTCGGAAAATGCATAACACTTTGGAATTCCACTTGGTTTGGCCGAGTTACAGTCATTTAAAAATTTTTAAATAGCTTTTTTAATAATATATTCCAAATTTAAACTCGCATATCTTGATCGATTTTGAACAAATACAAGCAAAATATTATTGAATTAGCAGAGTGACCCGGAGCACAACTTGTTTCCATTTGTAGAAGTTGGTTATGGCATGACAAATGTTTAAAAAATTTGAGCTAAGTAGCAGTATTTTATAGTCTTTTGACAATTATAAGATTTTTTTTTAGAAATCTGATCGATACTCTTCAGATTGAACGTGAAAAATCTGAAATATATTAATAGGACCATTGATGAGTATCATAATTTTGTCTCAAAAGTAAGACAGGTTAAAATTCGATATTTTTAGGATGGTATTCTATGTAAAGGGTGGCCTCAGTAGTGCAGTGTCACGCCAAACAAAAGGTGCGAGTTCGAGTCCCGCCCAAGTCCATAGGCATGACCTTTCTAGAAAAACTAGGTTGTGACGTAGAATTTGAAGAAAGCAGAAATGAAGTAAAATAGTGCTTCAGGATTTAACCGCCGATAGGGTTGTTATGGCCATAGAATAATTCTATGTAATGTCCTAAGAATGGGCCTTCAAAACAGCGCCACAGTCAGCAGCAACTGACTTGCATTTGCTGCCAAATCCTACAGCTTTGAACCACTGTGCAGCGACTTCAGTTTGCCTTTGCGCTAGACACACACACTTCACACACAAACAGTGCTGCACACACATACATATATAAGTGTGTGTGTGTGTAGTGTGTGTGCGCGCCACGCCCCTTCGCTGGGCCGCCCACAGTCATCGCTGGCTGCGTTTGTTGTCAACGAAAATGCGCTCAGTCGCCCGCTCGGCGGCGCTTAAAAAACGTTTTTGCATGCGCTTTTTAATTAATTTAAAGTTATTTCGCTTGTCGTCGCTTGATGTCCTCCTCGTCCTCCTCGTCCTCCTGGTCCTTGCTCTCGACGTCATCATCAAGCCGCACACAGCCACGCCCACCGACGCCCACTGGCTATATATGTACATATATATCATCTAACCGCCCTTTGGCAACGGCTGCGCATTATTAAATCCGCCTGCATTGCGTTTTAATTGAAATCCGGCTGCCGTTTGCCGCCAGCTCCGATTCCCGGCAACAACTCCCGACTCCCGACATCTCTAGCAACGTCTTAGCCCAATCTCCAAAAGTTGTCTCAATTTGCAACAAAAACAATTTGCATAAACAAATCGCAGCCTAACGAAAAGGGCAATTTCTTCAGATTCGATTTGAATGACAAAACCGCCTCGAACATTTTATACCAATTTGCAACTGGCAAGAAAGTCATGTCGATACCGCAAATTAACAATGTGGTTAACGTGGAAGGCTTCGTAAGGAATAGATTCAGTGAATTAGCTATGGATGGAGGTAACATTCCATCTGTCACGGAACCTATGATAGGAATCTTCAAAAAACTGCCCAGAAGGATCGGGAGGTAACAAGAAATCGCTTGGGTTATGCCTGTTTGTCCTTCAATCTCTTGGTGTCATGGTGTCTGTCTGTCTATCTGTCTGTCTATCTGTCTGTCTATCTGTCTGTCTATCTGTCTGTCTATCTGTCTGTCTATCT
>JBANCY010000728.1:0-21430 GCA_037040045.1 Phorticella flavipennis | reverse complement strand
GTTTCAAAACAATCAAAATTTTTGGCTGTCCAATAAAAGTCTAAATTTTTACAGTTTCAAAATTAGGAATTCGGAATTTCTGACTTACAAATCCAAAGCTTGGAAAAAATTTTATATTTTCTAACACAAAAATATTCTTGTTTTTTTAAAGTCTATCAAAAGTTCTCCACTTCTCATTTATAAAATAAAATCTATCATAAAATTTTTTCCGAAACTACCAAAAAGTCTATATTTTCGAGTATCCATAAAAAGTGCATATTTTTAGAGTTTTCAAGTTTTAAAACTTACAAAAAACTATCAAAATTTTTAACTGTCCAATAAAAGTCCAAATTTTTACACATTTCCAAAGTTAGAGATCTTATATAAAATAAAAATTATCAAAATTTTTGACTTACAAATCCAAAGTTTGCAAACATATTAAAAACACCCAACATATTTGGTTATATGAAAATAATATATTCGTAGAATTTCCAAATTTCGAAACTTATAAAATAAAATCAACATTTCCAACGTGTCCAAAAAGTTCTAAGTTAGGGAAATTTAAAGAAAACAGTCAACATTTTTGAAAATTCCACATTTTTACTGTTCCAAAATTTGGGATTTTATAAAAGAAATAAACTCTAAAAAATTCTGACTCTACAAAAAATACAAATTAAAGTTCCAAAGTAAAAAAAATATAAAAAATTCTGGATGTAAGAAAAACCCATAAATTTCCAGTTCCAAAATTTGAAAAATTTTAATTCGATTTTGAGAACTGTAAGTTCTCAACTTTCGAAATTTTTTTAAAATAAACACAAATTTGTTGACTATCAAAATTGAGTTTGAGCTTCAGACAATGTCAGACCCACTAATTCAAGCGTATTTCTGAGAAAACTTTGGTAGTAAGAAATTACGAGCATATAATTTCCCGGAAAAAATTGAAATATTAAGAATTCCGATAAAAACAAATGTGCATTAGTTTTGGGCTGTTTTCTATAAAGTGTACTGAAAGTTGTATAACTTCTATATATTTCTTAAGTTCTATTCTCTGAGTGAATTGTGAAATATTGAAATATATCTTGTATGGATTGTTGACAGATTTTAAGTTAGACCAAAAAAAACCTTACAATTGTCATAACTAAAATTTTGCCACAAACCAAAATTGAAAGTCAAAAAATTAATCAATTTCCAACTGTTCACAATTTTTTCCAAATAATTTCTTTATCTTCAAATCCCAATATTATAGAGGTATTACATATTTGTATATAAATCCCATTGTTAGTGTTAAAACCTACTCCAATTCAAGTAAATTTTGATAAGCCCGTGCTTAAAATTTTTCAGTTCCTTCATAGTGAGTGTGCAAAACATTTTCAAGTATGGAGATCATATTTCTCATAAATTTTTACTGCTTCTGTTAAGTGATTTTAGAAGTCAAATTTTCCGGTTTGTGCCTTTAAAATGTTGATAGAATTTGAATTGCTCTGTGAAAGTGAATCAAATTCGAATCATTCAAAGAAACTGTTTTTCTAAGAGATCTAATATTTAGGTATTAAGTTTTCAGATAATTTCCGCCAAAAATTTTGAAAATTTTGCGTTTCAGAATCTGTGGAAGTGAATCAAATTAGGATCTTTTTGTTTTCCGCCATAAAAAAAATCTGATAGTTAATTGCGAATTTCGGAAAATCAATGGATTAACTTTTGAAAATATGTATACAGTCTATAGAAAACCCATAAGCACTACGAATTTTCAAGAGATTTTAAAGCTTTAAATAATAGAAAAATTTAGTAATACATTTTCTCCTAGAAAAACTAGGTTGTGGCGTAGGACTTAAAATCCGTCCACTAAAAAAAGTTCTTCAGTGAAGGAAACAGAAATAAAAGAGAATAGTGTTTCAGGCTTTGATCCGATAGGGTTGCTATGGCCATATAATAATATCATTTTCTATAAAATAAAAAACTAAAACATTTCTTCAATCTCAAAATCTCTGCTGAAAAACTAAAAACTTATAATTTTTGTGATCTGATGATAAAAATTTGAATGCAAGTTGAAAAACTTTGAAAATGTACCAAATTTTTGCTTATAAAAATGATTTATTTTACGCTTATCTAAAAATGTCAAAATATTTTTGATGTTGAACAGAATGAAATTTTTATTACGATATCTCGAAAGTGCCATTGAAACTCCTTTTTAAGATATGCTGAATATAGCTATAAGTCATTTGGAAGGAAATGTAATTAAAAATATAGAGAAAAAATCTATAAAAATCAAAAAATCTACAAAAACGTGTTAATTGTTTTATATTTAGACATTTCCCCATGGGTTCCCTAGGGATCGCGTAGCTTTATCAAAAAATGGCAATTCCCTTTTTTGCAGTTCTAATATTTTTTGATAAAGCTAAACGATCTCTTGGGTGTTATATGGAATTATATGCGTTAGCAATTATAAACTATAGCCATTTCCGCCCATGCCTTTTGATTTCTTCGAAAACATTCTATTGATTCTATTGAAAATCGGTATTGTTCCGGCAAACTTGAAATAACTTGCTGGTTCCGCGTTTAGTCTTTCGGAACCCGCTGGAAATTTCTCTATTATCTCTTACAATTAGTCAGCCTCTTTGTCTCTAATCTCCAAAAAAAATAGAGTCCAGTCTAAACTTCACGTAATTCCTATCCCTATGGAACTCTACCTTAAGGATGTTGTATAAGCGACTCCTTTGGGTACAGTTTGGCCCAAAGCTGTACAATTTCATGTCAATTTCCCATTTATAATGCAGTTCCAAGAAGAAGTTCCACCCAATAATTGGCAATTATCTAGAATCCACTTGGGGGCAGTGTACATATATATAAAAAAAAAATGTCAAGGCCCCGACTAAATATTGATTATGTATTTGCCCCAGTAATAAGAGCGAGAGGGCGATAGACAATAGGGCTTGTTGTGGCGTTGCCAGGGTTGCCACTGCGTAAAATTGCATGTGCCACATGCAACCAGCCAGCGGTGTGTGTGGCGCCAACTGGCAGCTGTACCTGTTGCAAGTGCCAAGGACATTTGCATATTCACATGCAACTGAGCTTTAGAAGAGAGGGGGGAAGGGGGAGGGGGAGAGTGTGACTCAGTTTAGCTTATCTTAAAAAGCCGTTACGAAATGCTCAGCACTAACAAAATGGCAACAACAACAACAACGACGCGCGCTTTGCTCTCCCAAAAACAAAAAAGATAACGAACATTATGCTCTCTCTCTCTCTCACACAGAGGTGCTCTCGCAGTTAGCCCGCGCTACAAGGTGGTTACTGTTGAGCAGCGATCTCTATCTCCGTCAGCTGCACAATTGGCAACTGAGCAACACCTGCAGCCATTGCGGCATGTGCATTACCAGCTAACGCTCTCGCGCTGTCACTCTACGCTCTCTCTTTCCCTATTTCTCTCTCTCTCAACACCTACGCCAAGCCAATCAAGCGGCATTTATTTGGAGAACGCAACAACAAAACTTATTTGTTTGAGAGCAGACTCTCTCTCACACTCCAGCTCAGTGCTGACAACTTTTGATCGCAAGCTATTTTTGACGGGAAAAAAGTAGAAAACTGAAAAATTCTTAAAGAAAATCTAAAAGCCAACTTTTTTGTATGTTTCTATACAAATGTTATGGCCAGATCAGGTTGTCACTGTTTGCCTTTATTTCTGTTTCCTTCACTAAAGATTTTTTGCCCTGTTCTTTATAGGTGGTTCACAGCCTGAAGCACTATTTGTCTTTCTTTCTGTTTCCTTAACTGAAGATTATACGCTGTTTTTTATAGGTGCTTCAACGCCTGAAGCACTATTTGGCTATATTTCTAATTCCTTATCTAAAGATGTTTTAAGCTGATTTCGAATGCTACGTGAAAACCTAGTTTTTCTGGGGTCATATGCTATTGACATGAGTGGGGCTCGAACCCATAGTCTTTTGTACGGCGGGACAGTGCGTTATTCATTGGTTCACCTCTTTTTAGTGAATTTATTTTTATAAGAAAGTTTTTACAGTCGAACTTCCCTATAATGAATCTTTACAGGACCAGAAAATCACTTTATTTTAAAGAAACGTCATTGTATGGAAATTCATTAAAATACAATGAAATTGGAACGAAAAAGTTGTGTGTTCGAAATCAATTAATAATAGGGAGAGCTTCTTGTATATAAGTTTATTTTATAAGAAGGTATCGCCTTCATCTCCATTCTTATACTATGCGCTCATACCAAATAATTAACGGGATTCACATGTATATTGTAAGACAAAGACGTAAATATTTTTTTCCCAGAATATAGAAAACTATATAATTTCTGGGTGGACCAGTGTATAGCGCACTGTCCTGCCAAACAAGAGTTACGAGTTCGAGTCCCGCTCATGTCGATGGGCATGACTCTCCTAGAAAAACTAGGTTCTGGCGTGGGACTTGAAATCCGCCCACGTAAAAAAAAAGATATTCCGTGAAGGAAACTGAAAAAAGGACAAATAGTGCTTCAGGCTTTGAGCCTTTGGTAATATTAAAATAAGCCAGAAATAATGCGTTCAGCATTTTCGGCAATCAGTTGGATATACAAAAAAAAGCTAGATTTGACGGTAAAAAAGCGGAACTAATGGCGCTGCTCACACTTCAGCTACCGCAGCAGCTTCTGCACTCTCTTCACTCTCCGCTCTGGACGTGTTTCGTCCGCCGGCAGCGGCCCAACAATTTCCGTTACAAAACTGGCCAAGCAAGCGGCGGCGGCGGCAGCGGCGGCGCCGACAGCGGCTGCAGGTTGACTTCGCTGCGTCGCTGCCAACTTCGGAATGCAAAGACAAAGCAGAACGCACAAAGAACTGTACATCAACGGCTTTCAACGAATTGTGTATGCGCTGCCGGCGTTAGCTGTGCGCCGACGTCGCCAAGTGCAGCACGTAGCATATATACTCTCCCCATTGCAGTGTATAACACATACACACTAGACGCCGCTGCCGCCGTCGCCGCCGCCGTCGGTACTAGCCGCCTCCCTCCCTCTAGCCTTCTTGCACTTGCGGCGTCATTTAGAAGACAAGTTTTAGTGCTGCCGGCGTCGGCGTTGTTCGTGTGTGACGTCGTCGCTGTCGCCAGCGTCAGCGTCAGCGTGCGTTGACGCTTTACGCTCAGTGTGAAAGAGATAGCTATAGCAGAGGACAGTGGGGGGCAGTAGGATCTTAACGCTCTTTGTTCCTCAGGCAGTTCGGTTCTGGCCAAAAGCGTAAATGCCAAACATTTGGCATTTTAACAAGCTTTTTGAAGCTGCAACTCGGCTTTGGCTAATTCAATTGCCAGAGTTCAGAGTTGCCACTGCGCGTTGCCACAGTTGTTCAAACTCACAAGTTGTGCTCTGCGAGTTGCCACATTCGTTCCGTTGCGGTTCGGCTTTGTCACTAACAACTTGTTGTTGTTGTTGTTGTTGGCATTAATTGAATTGCAGTTAGTTGCCCAGAGTTAAGAGTTGTCAACTTGCGGAACCGTCGTAACTCGTTCTGTTCCGTTCCATTCTGTTCTTTATAACAAGTTCCAGTTCTTTTCATAACCGTTACTCGCTGATAACACGAAAGTTCTTTTCGAGGAAAATGTTATATTTACAATGCGTAGGAATAATTTGTCTATATTTTCTTGGGAACTAAAGGCTTACTAGGATCAAGTTATATCAAGTTAAGATACGATACATTTGTCCAAGCTGGACGGAATTGACCAAATGGGCAATATACGATACAATAAATCTGCTATAGAACTGAATCTGCTGAATCCTGATTTTCCCATATATAAATTTGACTCACTTTTCAGATTCATTATTACTTATCGCTTCATTAAATTTCAGCGATTACCATATTTCCTGTGACTTTCAAACTATACGATTTTAAGACACTTAGTTATCTATTGTTTCAACGAATGTACCAAAGCACTACTAAACTATATAGCTTTTATAAAATTTAAAATCGGATTTGCCTATATATTTGAAGAAGTTGTAAACTGTGAATAATTTGAAGATCGCTTTTTTGTTCACGGGCCGCTCTGCCGATGGATCTAGCTCCTGACTTTCAAAACTCATGTCATATTCCCTTAGCGATTCCGTTTATATTTTGGATGCTTTTCAGTTTTTCTCTTATCTAACGCTCTACCAAATTTCAAAAGAAACGGTTTATAAGCACGAAAGTTATGCATAGTTCACGAAACAGAAAAAATTTTCTTACTCTTATAGACATATCTTGGTCCAGTTGAACGTGACTGTCGCACATTTGGTTGAGTGTTGTGCTATGTTCGTCGAACTTCCCTATAATGAATCTTGGCGGGACCAGAAAATTACTTCATTATATAGAAACTTCATTGTATAGAAATTCATTAAATATATACAATACAATGAAATTGGAACGAAAAATTTGTGTTTGAAATCGATTCATAATAGGGAGAGCTTCATTGTATGGAAGTTTACTATAGAGAAGTTCGACTGTATTATTATTATATGGCAATAACAACACCATTGGGTCAAAGTCTGAAGCACTATTCTTTATTTCTGCTTCCTTCACTGAAGAACTGTTTTTACGTGGGTTGATTTCAAATCCTACGCCACAACCTAGTTTTTCTAGGAGGGTCGGGCCTATCGACATGAGCGGGACTTGAACCCGCACCTCTTCTTTGGCGGAACAGTGCGAGGCCCCTTTTTCGCAAATCTCTAAACCAAATTTAAGCAAAACTCTAATCAAAAACCTCCCGAATTTCTCTCTTTACAGATCCACCACACACGGCGATAACAAACTCAAGATCCTCTCTCGAGGTTCTGCCTCGAAATACTCCCCAAATAACTTGCTAATTGCAACGAAAGTGTTTTGTGTCGAAAAACGAACTCAATTTTTTTATACAATTTTTTTTTTGGATGTGAGAAAAGCGAATAACTGAAAATAGCTTAAAATAAAAGTAAAAAAAAAAAAAAGAAAGAAAACAATTTGATTCTTGTGCGAAAAAGAGCCGAAAACAAACAACAAAACAAGGCAAAAGAAAGCAAAACAAAAACCAAAACAAATTAAACTCGGAGAGAAGAAAGGAGAAGAAGAAAAGCTGCAAAATGGGCCAACTGCAACGGCAGCGAGTGGCTCGACTCGCCACATTCTACGTTCTCCTCTGCAGCTGTTTGACTATAGGTAAGTGTTGGGGGTACCGCCCGAGTCCGCCACGCCCGCTGCGCCCCTGCCCCTGTAAGACCCACTCCTCATAGTGCCCCATTAGAGTACCCCATGTTCTGCAATTTTCGCAATTTTATAATTAGACACGAGCGCAGCATGTTAAATGAAGTTATAATGCCTCCGATCCGATCCCGATCTCGGCCATATTTGCCAAATACCAAAAACCAAATTGATGTAAAACCAAAATCCAGTCGAAACGAACGCATACGAAATGACTTTGATGCAATTTTTGGTATATAGTTCCAGATAATTAAGGAGGCACATACATCATAAGCATTTCGAAATACCAAATATTTTGAGCCCATAAATTCATTTTATGTGGGGTTTTTTTCGCTTTGATTTGAACGCACTTTTTGTGCAAAAAAGTCTTAAAATTTTGATAATAAATCTCAACCATTAAAATCTGGCGATATTTTCGAATTTAGCTCTAAAACTAAAAAAAAAAATGGCTAAAAGACTTTTTAAACTCCTGAAATTCGGTTTCAATGTCTTCCATCTGCGATTTCAATTCGAATTCAATTTTTCTAACTTATAGATTATAGAATTATGATATACCATTTCCAAATTCCTTAGTTGTTTTTCTGATACCATAGATTGATATATTGTTCGTGAAATCAAAAATTTCTCGTTCAATTTCAATCTTTAAAATAAAATTTCCATAATATATTTAGTTTATTTCTCATTCCATTCCATAAGCAAGTCCAATCTTTTACAAACTTTGTTTTATTTGCATGAACTTTTGTACAATCTCAGACTGTTCGAATTTGATCCCAAATTATTAGCTCATTTTGGTAAAAAATGTATATTTTTATACCAGATAAATTTATAATCACGTGTTTTATAAAGGTTCATACCTGGTTCCATTTCTATCATATCATATTAATCCAAATTCTTACCTCATGATGATCTTAGTTTCAGATTTCCTTTTATGTCATTGTTTCAGTTCCAAATCTAAATCAAATAAACTTTATTCTATAGAAACCTTAGTAAGATATGCGCCTAAATTTCAGAAGTATAGCTCAATACTTCCCTCGACAAATAAGCAACTAAATTGGTTATCACTTTAAAAAATTTTTACTTAATTATATTGAATTCAAAACACCTCACCAAAATCATAATTATAAAGCCATTATCATCACAACATTTACACAACATTTTGAACAGAAAATTGCTTTGATAAACTCCAAATATATACAGTATTATTCCACTAGATAGTTCAGTCTAATGAGCCCATCATATAGTCATAAAACCCATCATAATTATCATTTTGATCAGCTAACCAACTCGTGGAGAATCTGTTTTTATTTATTTTGGTCAACATAAAAAAAAAAACATAATTACCTAGGCATATCTATCTAGCTATGTATCCATCTACCTCAAGGTAGACCCTGACCCAGCAACAAGTGTCAACTAATGGGAGCAACCGCATCGTAATTATCATAATAATCGCACTATCTGACATTATATTTGTGTGTGGAAACAGCCCCCAAAATGTTGGGCAAATAGTTCAAATCCCAAATCCCCAGCTATGGCTGAGTTGTTTCCACTTATCTCCTTTCTTGCGTATTCCTTGAGTCAATATTAGCGCAACGGCCTAGGAATATATATGTATATATGTTTATCGTCATTGCCCAACGACAGAAACTGAAACCGTTCCGAGTTCCACGTACTTCTCAGCCTAAGGTTGAGGCAAGCTAATGCAAATATTATACAAAGTGTTGTATTCGAGTCTTTGGATGTCGGGTTACGGGTGTCGGGTCTCGAGTTTAGGGTATTACAATTGTCCCATTTGTTCAAGTCATTTGGGCAAATTACGGTGACTTAACTTAATCTACAATCTGCCTCCGAAGCACCTGATTCTGTTCGCAGTACTCGGAGTACCTCATAAATATTTCCCGCGATAATATTTGTTAAAACACAAAATGTGACAAATAATATCAAACGATCACAATATCTTTTTCAACGAAATTATACCTATAGTGTGACCTTTAAATGTAGTTTTCCTATTTACAAAAAACAAACTCATTATTGGAACTTTCCTTTATAGTAACCTCTAGAAGGTACCGCTCAATTGGACACCCTACGTCTGGTACTGCTTTCCAAGCGGAGCCAATAATTTCAAGACTTATTATAAATTCACGGTTTTTAGTAGAGATACCCTGAAACTAGCTTAAAATATAGAAGAATGTACCTTTTGAATTGCTTAAAGATTTCAGTATAAGTTCTGGCGACTTCTATCATCTTAGACATCCTCTAGAAGGTATTGCAATGTATCTATAATAGCCAGTAATGTCAAGTATCTTATCTTGGTTTAGATATATCATACATAACATTCCAAATGAACTATCAAAGGTATTGCACACTCTCCAGCTCCCACATATTATTATTATTCTTAGTATATGGCCCTATGGGATCACAGCCTGAAGCATTTCTTTATGTATTCTTCACTGAATATTGCTTTAACGTGGTTGAATTCAAATCCTACGCCACAACCCAGTTTCTTCGTCCATAGGAGGGTCATGAGTGGGGCTCGAACCCACGACCCCTTGTTTGACGGGACAGTGCGGTATCTACAGGTCCACTGAAGCCCCCTCCAACTATAATAGATTTAGGTAATGTCTATTTTTCATCTCTTAAAGTCTTAAAACAGCTTAGATATACCAACATTTCAAAGGTACTTTAGGAGATATTGTAATCTCCTTCCCCCGAAACACAAAAACACAATTGAATTCAACTTTAGAATGTCAAAATTTTGCTCACATTTGAGTTTGATAAACACGATTTCACATTGGCACAACAAAAAGATATATGCGCTTGACTACAATCACAGGGCCCGATAGTAAAGATTGATACACAAACATATTTATATATAGTACGTATATAGCCGGATCATTCCACAGTCAACAACAAAGCGTGCAACTAGAACAACAAAAGCAGCTCAAATCTCAGTCAAAAAAGAAACCTCTATGGAGCTATATACTCACGTCTCACCCGTCAGCCAGGCAGGTGTTGTTAGCCCATGACTAGGCCCAGTCCGAAGTGAAATCGGCTGGTCAAATGGTTCAGTTTTCCACTCAGCTGCATGGTGATGGGCAGCGGTTCGAGTCGCTTTTCGCAGACGCCGCTGATGACGCCGCGTGTGTCGATGCCACCGCGAAAACTGAATCCAACGTTACCGATGTAACAATGGTAACAGAGCCTCGATATGGCCTGACGCTTCAGTATGTTCGCCTGCAGCTGGACACTGGCGCCCAGGTTGCCCCCATAGATCTGTGAGTAGCACAGTTCCAGCGCATGGATGTTGACCATGAGGGACCAGATTTTGTTGTCGTGCTGGTAACGGGCCACGGCGGAGACCAGCGATGCCTGACCGCCGGGCACAATGTCCTCACGCTGATAGATGAAATCCACGCCGATTGCCAGCTGCGGGGTCAGCTGTTGCAGGTAGGACGCCACAAAGATGCCCATCCGCTGCTGTAGGTCCACGTTGCTCAGGACACAGGTGCAGGTATAATCGTCCCCAAAATAGTCGACAAACGCCCGTGTATTCTGCAGCACATTATCCAACACGGTGCCGGAGAATTTGGTCCGTAGTCGTGGGGTCAGGAAGTGCATAAATGTGCCCGTCACGTTGCCCTTGCTGTCCATGCCGGCCACCACCATGGGATACGTCTCGTCGCTGAGTGCGTGCACCCGTCCGCCCACATAGCTGGCATTGAACTGGCAGTCGTTCAATTGGGATCTGGGGCACACCTGCAGCGAGTGCCCAATGGTCAGATGGTTGCCCACCGTCCGGCTGACGTTCAGCCTGAAACCGTCGAATGTCTGTGGCATCATGTCGTGGCAGCGTCGATGTAGCTCCGTTATGGTTCCCGGATTCCCTAGGCCGCCCTTGTCGTCACCGTTGCCTCCTCCATCGGCAGCATCATTGGTCTTTGGCGGTGTCTGTTGCAAACCGGGCGCCTGGTCGTAGAGCAGCACCGGGCGCATGGGCATCTCGGGCGGACGCTCCTTCGTATAGCCGGCAGCACTCTTCGCCTCGGACTCCTTGCCCATTTGTATCATCAGATGGCGGTTGTTGGGCGGCTCGTAGCCATCGCCCTCGTTGGCCATGCGTATCCCGAAGAAACGATAGATCTTCTCCTTGTCCATGGCAGCACTGTATAGCTGCGACGTGTTCTGTGTATTGCCCATAACAAACGATATCAGATAATATATATATGTCGTCTATATGCACTTGTACCTGTAAATCTGCGGAGAAAATAAAACTTGTTAGACATAATAATGCTTAGAAATGGCTTTATTTGCATAATTGCAACCGCTTTGTCCTAGTTATGGCCACCGTCTAGACAAATGTACCCAGTGAACTCAGCCGATGGAGTAGTTATATCGCTGAAATTTGGTATACCTGCTTGTTTTAGTTATAGAAACAATATAGCTTACGATTGAACTCCATATCTTGTAGTTACTATAGGTAGCTTAGGATCGAAAGTGATTTCTTGTATAAAGAACTTTTTTATTGTAGAAGATATATTTATGAAACTATAAAGAAATGAGTTTGAGAGTGCTTTGAATTTAAAATTAAAGTTTGAAGAAAATCTGAACACTATAACAACAGTTGTCGCTGGGTATTTATTGAGGAAAATCTTTTATGTTCGAAGATATTTGCATGAAACTTATGAGAAATGACTTTTGGAGCGTTTTAAATGGATAGTTAAATTTTTATTAAAATCTGATTACTATATCATGGAGTCAATTATATAGACTTAAGATATTTTAGGATGATAAAAGAGGAAAAATGGTATTTTGTGATGAAACTGAACATAAATAATACTCTATGAGGAGATATGTGGTTGGAAATACAATAAAATTGTAGTATCATATCATATATATATAGGAAACAACTATTCAGAATTCATCCATTTTCAGGGAAAATTTGTTTCTTTAGAAAGGTAAAGGAAAGGAAAGCCAACATTTCTTATAGCAAGTCATAAAACTAATTAATTGTTTTACAAATTGTGATTTTCTCTAGGAAAAAATCAAGTTTTGACCAAGAGATGGGGCGGGGTTCATTCAACTAACTGTTTGTTGCTCTCTCGTTTTGCTTTTCTACAACATTTCTATTACCAAAGATTCTTAAGCCGCGGATTAACACCTTTCCGACCGCTGTCTACACCAAAGTCTACAACCCCCCGACGGGGAGCTCTCCCCGGGCAACCAGTTTGATTCCCACAGTTCTAAACCGCTAGCCGAACCCAAAAAAAGAAAACAGCGAACAATTACCACATCCGCTTAATTTGTCCAACTCGGTTCTCTGGGTTTTTTATTATCTTTTTTTTTTTATTTTTTTTTTCAATTTTGTAATCGTCATTGTCGAGTTGTTGTGTCGCGCGGTACGGGTCAAGCGGGTCCAGTACACGGTAGACCCTAACCCACTGGCACAACCAAAGTTCTACGACTTGAAGATGGCCCCGAAAAAGGCGCATGCAATTAGTTTGGATGATAAAAGTTGGGGTAGAGTTATAAAGCGCTTAAAAAAATATAAAACTAAACGAAATTAATTAACGCAACATTTTGTGGATTTGAGGAAATATGTGGAAAACTGCCCCCTGAACTGACCGACATATATTCTTTGTGCCCCGAAAAAGAAGAAACATGAACATAATGCAATGAACTGGTTAGTTATAGATGAATGGTTGATGACACAGTCTACACGATTTTTGGAGCATAGGAAAAAACTGAGCTAATTGGGTTTCTTTCACTGAACTTCAGACAATTATAAACAACGGGTGGCATATGAAATCAAGTAATAAGGGGTTATCTATGGCAAGCCGAAAATGTTATACTCTTTTTCGAAATTTGCATAGAAATGTGTGAAAATTCATTCAAATAGCTTATAAAGTGGACTTTTAGTAGTATGACTGCTATATGATATAGTGGATCGATGCCTTTGAAATTTGGTATAATGATAGATTACAAAGAAATTTGGCCATGAGTCAAATTAAAATACAATTACTTGAAAAACATTAGAGTTATGAACAAAAACAAGTTTTAGTTGTATGTGTATATTATGATATAGTGGCCTGATGCTTATGAAATTTGGTAGAACGATAGATAGGATATATTTTTAGGTCTATGTCAAATATAAATGCAATTGCTTGAGAGACTTGGAAAATATGAGCTGGATAAAAATATTATATAGTGATCTGATGCTAATGAAATTTGGTGGAACGTTAGATGTAAAAGAGTTTTAGGTGCGTGTTAAAAGTAAAGGCAATAGCTTGAGAGACTTGGGAAATATGAGCAATAGCGGTTTTTGGTTCTATGGTAGCTTTAATATAGTAGTCAGAAGCTTATAAAAATTGGTGTTAAGAGTGTGTGAATGAATGCTTTTGAAAAATATGAGCAATAA
Organism: Phorticella flavipennis; assembly: GCA_037040045.1. Classification (NCBI taxonomy): domain Eukaryota; kingdom Metazoa; phylum Arthropoda; class Insecta; order Diptera; family Drosophilidae; genus Phorticella; species Phorticella flavipennis. The sequence goes on along the minus strand of JBANCY010000728.1, from coordinate 7,840 downwards.
CTGCTTTTAGTTCTTGGAGAGCCCTATGATATAGTAGTCTGAAGCTTACGAAATTTGGTGGAATTGTAGATAAGAAAGTATCTGAAGTGTGTGTGGAATATAAATGCAATAGCTTGAGAGACTTGGGAAATATGAGCAAATATACTGGTACACTCCATTTGGAACTTAAGGGAGTTGGAGAAGCTGCTGCACCAAATGCATATACTATTCTGTTCGAAAAGAGTATAAAACCTGCGTGTCATATTGTAATTAGAGATAGAGTGTTAGATAAAGGGAGAGGAGGTCCAGAGAGCTAGATGTAAGACGTCAAAATGTTGAGCGGAGCACTTGGTATTGCCCTTCACTTTAACCCTTGAACCTAAACGAAGCACAAAGTGCCAAAGAAGCGGCTGCTTTCTCTTGTTAACCCCCAAGTTTGAGCTGCAGTACTCCCCACTTCCTATACGATCCATAACAAACCAAGCGACATATTTGAATTTTCTTGGAATTTTGCGCGGCGCTGATGATGAAGGAGATGATGTTTATGATGATTATGGAGATGATGATGATGATGATGCTGATGATACTGATGAAGATGATGATGATGAAGATGAAGTCTCAGTGTTCGTTGTTCAAGAATTCGCCCAGCTTATGATCAAGCGGCAGCAACTGCTGTCTTGTGTTTTGTGTCTGTTGCAGCATCTGAGGCAGCGGCCGGGGCAGCTCTTGAGCCTGTCTCTTTTGTGCCACTTGAAAGCGTGAGTGAGTGAGGCAGGCAGTGAGTGAGTGAGGCAGGCAGTGAGGCAGTCTGGTGGCAGCACAGGAAAAAGGAAATTCCAATTATGTTGCAAAGTCTGGCCGTGCGTAGAAAAAGTATTGTTACTTGTCTTTTATGTGGCAATAGCAGCAGCGGCAGCACCGGCAGCAGCAGCAAACTGGCCTCAGCAACATAAGCCTCAAGCCCCATGCCCGCCACGCCCACTTGCACCTCTATTTGGCCTGCAGTGCCTCTCTGTGCGCCTCTTAAGCACTTCATTCAGTTTGCATGCCGCGAGTTATGCCCTTACCGAAAAAATGGCATATTTGGCCTTTTAAAGGTCAGTTTGTGTTGCCTTGTGAACTCATCCCACTATAGAGATATAGTGCTGAAATTTGGTACCGATATAGCTGTTGGGTTTATATATAAGTTTGTTAGGCAGTTGGTATAATTTAGTGGCTTTAGAAGGCTTTTGGCTAAAACAATCTTAAGTTTTATTTGCCATTCGAAGTTCAATGTCAAAAAAATATATATTTTTTGTATGATTATGACATATCTAGAATATTCTCTGAAAATTTCAAGAGAATCGGAATCAAAGTGTAGGAAATAGAACCTTTGGGAAAGCGTCGCATCAAATAATATATCTAGATGTTATGATTTCTTCAATCTTTTACAGAGACGTCGTTTCGAAAGTCGGTGGTCACGATTTCCCAGAAGGCTGTAGAGCGATCTTATTCAAATTTTTTACAGTCCTTTTGGATAGGATGAACTCGGTATTACCCAAAAGATTTTCTAACTTTAAAAAACTTCTTCAGTGCAGGAAGCATAAACAAAGGAAAATAGTGCTTTAGGCTTTAACCCGATAGGGTAGTTACGGTTATATAATAATAATAATAAAGTTCGTTCGGGACCACTGAAAAATTCGGATTTTGTTCCGAGCGTTGGCTTTGTTAAGTACGCTCGGGACTATTCCGAATATTGGATAATGTCCCGAGCGATCTTTTCATTTCATTGACTTTGTAAAGTTCGCTCGGGACTACTCAGAATTTTCAATATTTTGTTCCGAGCGACCTCTATATTTCCTTGCCTTAGTAAAGCTCGCTCGGAAAGATTTCTACACATCTATATTTCTATATTATGGAGGAAAACTCGTCCTTCTCCAGTGGCAATTTTTTAGTGTATTCCAAATTCGTTTTGCTCTTTTGCCCAAATTCACTTTCTACTTTTCATTTTAATCCCGTAAAGGGCATTTTAATGGTAAAGTTGGCCATGTTTTGTAGCTTCCATTGGACTCCAGCTCCAGACCCAGCTCCGGCTCCAGCTCCAGCTCCAAACTCTCAACAATTGCCTTTTGTTGCAAGTACAACCCTTGGCGGAGCGCTCTTCAGCTGTGTTGTTGCCTTTCTTTTTCTTTATAATTTTTCTTTCTTTCTTTCAGTTCATGGAGCTCCCTTTGCCTCTTTAATTAAATGTAGCAAAAATGTTGCTTAAAGTACAAGCATAACCCATGTTTGTGCCTCAAACTGAGGCATAGCCTCCTCGCTCTGTCTCCGGTCTCCAATCTCCGGTCTCTGGTCTCTGGCGGCGGCCACTCGAAATCTCTCCTAATGAGCTGCATAATGCGCACAAACTGCCATCTGCCAGTGCTGCCCCCTAAAAGAAAAGTGCACTCCATCCCGCCCCTATATCATATTTGCATACTACGCCTGCTCGAGCTTTTCTTCACTTTGTTTTTTTTTTTTTTTTTTTGGCAAAAAGAGGCGTGGTCGCTTTCGCCCAGCTCTCCCAGCCAGCGCCACTGACAGACAATTAGTTGAAAGTTGATCCAAAAACTTGCGCATAATTAGCAACCATTGTTGCATGCAACCCGCCTACCGCCCGCCCACGCCCTGTGGCAACATACCCCTCAGCCCCCATCCCCCCTCACACACACACACACACACACACACACACACACAGAGCAGACAGACATCTGCCTTTTTATCCTCAGATCCATAAATTAACTGCAAATGAGCTGCGGCCTCAGCCCAAAGACAAGTGCAACTTTTAGTTTGGGCGCCCAACGTGGGGCGCACTCCGAAAATCTTTTGCCCAGGAATTTTGGCCAAAAACCAAAACTGCCTCTGGCATTTACCTATTGACACTTTTATGTGTGTGTCTTCTTTAGGCCTTTTTGGCAGGGAAATTAGCAAAAATGATATATGTTACTTTGACTTGCCTGGGTTTTGGTTAGCAACACGCTAGATGGGTGGGTATACGGATGGGTATACAGAGCCCTTGGATCCTTAGAATATAAATATATATTTTGCCGCTTGTGTCAGAGGCGGCATATATTGAATATGCTGCAGATTACCAAAGTGTAACAAAAATCATTTCTATACCTCAAATTTTTAAGAACTATTATTTTTTTTTATGACTAAATCAGTCGAAAATTATTAAGAAACTTATATTTTTACGATTTTTTAAACAAAAACACAGTTGGAACTTATGAATGAAAACTCAAAACTATGTGAAAAAAACTAAATCGAAATGAATTAACTTTTGCTAAGTGAAGATTTTATAGTCTTTTCGAAAAAATATATTAATTCTGGAAATGGGTATTTGAACAAACTTTTAGTAAAAACGTTAACCAAAGTGCGCGAAATTTGGTACATTGTTAAGTAATAGAACAAATTAAATATATATAGAATTTAAGGGCAATATGTCAAAAAACATAAGATATATGAGTAAAAACTATTTTTATGGTTTTTTTTCGGAAGAAAATAGTATATTCACTTTCTGCAAAGGTTTGTAATGCCTAGAAGTAAGCGTCCTTGACCCCCAAAAGTTACCTTCAGAATAGGCAGGAATACAAAATACATCGCCCAAGATTCGCCCATGTCCGTCTGTTTGTCCCTGTGCCCATCCGTCTGTTTGAAATCCCCAAGTTTGTGAGCTATCGTTATGAAACTTGTGATATTGCTTTCTTTTAATATTCATCGGCACACTATCATATAACTGCCATATAGCTAAAAGTTTTGGTTTTGTCCATATTTCCCATGTTTTTCAAGCTATAAGATTGAAAATTCCCAAGCTCTTAGGATTCACGTTTAACTATCGTTTCGCCAAATTTCATATAGCTGCTATATAAACAAGAGCCCACTTCTGGGTGATCGAGTTAAGGTTTCTATAGTTTAGCCGCCAGTCAAAGCTATAAATGTTAACGAGCGTAACTCTCTAATTTGTTTAAGCCTTAAAAAAGCTAACAAACTGTGCTGCCTGCCAGCTAAAATGGCTAAGCGTTAGACGCTGTTGCTTTCTATGAACCCAAAACCCATTTGATTATAGTCAAAACTAGTAGTTCGCTCCAATTTTTTTTTTGGATTTTCTTTCCTCAAGCTCAAGTACAAGAAAATTGCATACTATTTTGACGAGGTTCGGGGTAATTACATTGTTTGTGAATCGGGGGAACTGACGACTGAGGACTGACTGAGAAATGTAACAAAAGAAGTGAATTACTGTACTAAATATATATTGTTTATATATGTGTGCATATAAGAAGTGTCAGTTTTAAGTATTTCTCTTGTTTTCTTTTCGAAATGCAGCTTGAAGCTGCTTCTTCGTCTTCGTCTTCTTCTTCTTCTTGGGATGCCATTAAACTGAGCTATGGGGTAAATGAATACCCGCATAATGCCAACGGAATTACAAAAAACACCAAACAATAAGTAGCTAAACCCAAAACCAGCACAGCTCAAACCGAAACCGAAACCCCCGACCGCTCTATCATCTACCAAATCTCCCCAACTCTTCCCAACTCTTTCCAACTCTTTCCAACTCTTCCATACCAAACACAATCCAAAGCATTTGCTGCTGGTGCGAGAAACAAGAAAATGCAATGAAAATACCAAATGAAGGATTGTTATTTTGCTGTTGTTGCATTGTTGCAGGTTCCCCCCTCCAGCCTCAGCCCCCTGCCCCCTGCCCCCTGCCCCTACCACGCCCCGCCTCAACAAGTGTCTGTCTTGTCTTTTCCCTCATTCACGCCGTTGGCATTTGTTATTTTCCTTCCTTTTTTTTTAAGTATGATGAATGAATTTTAAATAAAAAATTCAGTTTCCATACCAAAATTATTATTATAAATGATATAAGCACATGTTGTCGTTGCCCAACTCTATAAGAAACGGCGAAACTTACCAAAAACACACACACACAGACACAAACACATAAAAACCAAAGGAAAAACAATATATAATTCTATTGAGAAATCCGTTTTGAAAAATTCACCAAATTTTTTTTTCTTTTATCCGAAATTATCGTATTGCACCAAAATGATTTAAATTTCGAAGCGCGTTTTGTGCTTCTGTGTTTTTTCGATTATTATTTTTTTCTTCCAATTTTTCCTGTTTGTAGAATTGCTTTATTGCCATTGAATACTCCACTTGAAAATGTCGAAAAGAATTTGTTTTTGTTGTTGTTGTTGTGTTTTTTATCGAATAATCTCACAAAATTTGTTTGAATCTGAATACAGAGCATACTTGATGGTCTTTAACATAACATATGTTATATATGACGATATAAAGAGCATGTAAATTTGATATGACCAAACTGTAAAATACTTATGTCGTAAGATCTCAGGATCTCTTGAAGCTATAGTTCTTAAATTTGGTATGCAATAGCTTATGAGTCCAATAAAACAGGCGATATGCTTAATTTTTTTATATGTTGCATAAAACTGTACAAAATGTAGGGAAATGTAACTATTTCAAAGGCTAAAGCTATGAAATTTAGCATAACCAAGCTAAGTAGCTTTATTTGCCCTGGGCTTATATCAAATTTGTATAGTCGTCTATATAGCTAATGAAAAACATAAAATATAAAATTATACCTCAAGCATAACTAGGAAATCTCAGGATCTATAAGTGCTTTAGTTATGAAAATTCCTATGCCAATGCTTAAAACTAAAAATCAATTGAGCTAGTTGTCATTTTTTGTCTAGCTGCTTTGAAAATGTCAAAAAACTCGGGACCTTTTGATGTAAATGTGCTGAAAATTGGTATGTGGGCACATAAATGCCACATGCAACCTAAACTGACAGCAAATGTTGGGCACGTTAAACCGATGTGTGGAAAATGCAACATAAATGATGGCAAATTATGATAGTTACAGCATGTTTTGCAGCTCGTTATGGCATAATAAAATCGCTGAAAACCGATTGATTTGCATTTAGCATATATATACATATATATACTTTTTTTAAGGTTATTATTATGTGTGTTGGATTCGATGGTTGGGGTAGACGACAGGCAGGCTCAGGAGGCTCAACAGGAAATGCCGTCAGACGTGCTGTATGCCATATAAGTGCGCCCCTGGCATACTAAATTGAGTTATTTAGTCGGCATTGGAATGCGTAATGCATTAGCCTAAACCCTCCTCCGTTACTGCGACTGGACAATTGGTCATGCCAGGGAGAAGCGATGACTGGGACTACCTACCTGGTTTTCGAGAGCGGGCCGCGTGTTGTATTGTCAGTTTTATCTATTGAACCATCTAAAGAGGGTCTCACTCGGGTTACCTGACACGATGCAAAGCGATGCCTGGCATACACAACTAATTGCTAATTGGATTATGTCTTACTCACACATCCATATACATATATGTACTATATACTCCTACAGTAACTGTAGAAACATACAGGGGGGGAAGGAAGGGAGCACATTTAGCCACAGGCAATGACGTGTGCCAAAAGGTCAATGATACGTGCACTCGCTGTTAGTTGAAACGCCTTTGGCCCTAATCCAGGCTATAGAAACAAACGTAAAATCCCCCCTATACCAGACTACGGCTTTTTAATTGACTTCTGCTATAGCCAGCGCCTCCATCTCCGTCCCCATCACCTCCTGCAATTGCATAACAATGAAACGTCGCAGCCAAGTTCGATTTTGGTTTTCAAGTTCCTTTTAACTGCCCCCCTTTTTTTGCCCCCCTTTGTCGGACAGTCCGGACACCGCAATGGTCTTACTCACCTTTTGCATACTCGGGGCTTGCTTTGGGTTTTAAGATTCTGGTTTTATTTTCCCATTTTCCATGTGTTTTGTTCTTGTAATTGGTAATGCAAAGTGCATGAAGGGATCACAGTTCAATTGTCCACTCGACTTATTTTCTTTTCATTTTTCCCTCTGCCCGGCACAAACCTGCCCAAATAGCTCCTCTACCTCCTCCACTCCAGAGCCACTACCCTGGTACCATCGTCCGTTCTATTCCTGCTCTGCTATCGGATTCGTTTAATCAATTCGTTTTCTATTTCACATTTTTGTACTCTGCTCGACAATTCCTGTCGTCCACTGCCTGTCGTCTGTCTACTCCAACCTGTCTCCTGCTCCCTGCTCCCTGTCCCCCGTTCCATGTCACCTCCCTTGCTGTCCTGTGCCTGTGCCTGTCTTGGCACATTCAATTGTTTTCATTCGGTTTTTATTTGGTTATATGGACTGTGCTCCATTCGTTCTCAAATTGCCTATACCCTGGACAATTGACTGGTAATTTTTCTAGCTTTTTCCCAAAATTTTGTCGAAACGACGACGCTTTTGTTCCAAACAAACGTGATACTTTGAAGAACCATAAATATTAACGACATTTGTTGCTTTTCAAGTTCCTTTCTAAATCGAATCATATCAACTCTCAGTCAAAAATAATCGATTATTTCATAAAAAGCTTTCATTTTTCACAAAGCTTTCATTTCTTATCCTTCAGCACATTTGTCGGAAGCGGCCCATTATATCAGCTGCTATAAACCAAATATGAATTTTTGGTCATATTTCTTACATTTTTCCACACATTGGATTGAAAGCTTACACATACTTAAAAAAACGTCATTATCTATCGCTCCAACAAATTTCATAGGGATCAGACTTCTATATCATGCAGCTGCCATATAACCACAAGTCGATTTTATTCACATTTTTCATGTTTTTAATTATATTGGATTAGAAGCATAGAAGGGGCCTCGGTGGTCCAGTGGATAGCGCACTGTCCCGCCAAACAAGAGGTGCGTGGTTCGAGTCCCGCTCATGCCTTTAGGCATGACCCTCCTAGAAAAACTAGGTTGTGGCGTAGGATTTGAAATCCACC
>JBANCY010000726.1:0-21491 GCA_037040045.1 Phorticella flavipennis | reverse complement strand
GTGTGTGTGTGTGTGTGTGTGTGTGTGTGTGTGTGTGTGTGTGTGTGTGTGTGTGTGTGTGTGTGTGTGTGTGTATGGGAAGAGCGAGAGAAGCACACAAATATCAAAGCTCTCTTTGGGCGCGTGAAGCTCTCTCAGAGAGCGCCAGAGAGCCGCGGCGTCCGGTTTAAAAATAAACGCATGTTCGCTTTTCTTCCATTGCCCCCCGTTCCGTTCTGTCCCTATCGCCGTTTGCCTTTTGTTTTCGCTTTTCCGTCTCTGCTTAATCACCGACCAGGGCCTCGAGCAGCTGTTGGGGCCAGGGCTGCGAGCGCTTAAAACGCGCGCAAATTGAATTTGGAACCGCCGCCTCACCGACCGTTGACCGATGACCGCGCCCCCTGAAGCTGCTCAAAACTAACTGCTAAATGCAACAACAACAAATCAAACAATTGCTTTACATACAACAACAACAACAAGCACAACAATAGCAACAACAATAGCAACAGACGTTGCTTTGTTCCAAAAGCCGGAAAAGGGAAACTCCATTTAGAGCAATTGACAGAAATTTGCACTTGTGTGGAAAACTTTCATGGCAGTTCGGGCGGACGGGCGTCCCCATTGTGCCCTAACTGAAGTGTGGTATGAATACCCTATACTCGAGCTTACACGGACAAGATGAAATTCAAAACTTTAAGGAAGTTCTAAGAATGAATCCTTGGCCTTCGCGTCATAATATTTAGCATGCCCACTAAATAGGCCTGGGGCTTTAACATATCCAAATTTCAGCCAAATCGGATACCCCAACGTCATGGTTTCTCCTTGTGAGTCAATTGAAGTTCGAAAGTCCCAATATCTTTGGGATGTGTAGCAATTTTAAAACCCTATAAAAAGTTTATAGTTTGGAATAAAGCAAGCTTTTTTTTTTTTGAAAACGTCAGGTCAGCTCTTACAAAATTTTTGGTCAGGAATGGAATACCTCTAAATAGTGGACAACACTTAAAAATTTTCAAGCAAAAAGCAACAAAAAACACAATAAGAAATCAAAGAGGACACTGGGTATTCCCATGATTTGTATTTTTGCTGTTGTTTTAATCTTTTTTAAAAGAACTTATGAATTTATGTTAGTGAAAATGATTTTTCCCGCTAAAATATTAAATTTGCTATATTTATTATTAGATGGCCATAACAACCCTATCGTGTCACAGCCTGAAGTACTATTTTTCTATATTACCGCTTCATCTTCTTTTTTACATGGGTGGATTTCAAATTCTAAGCCAGAACCTAGTTTTTCTAGGAGAACCACTAGTCCACCGAGGCCCCTAACCTTGCCATATGCATACTCTGAATATGTCTTATACAGTCGAACTTCACTATAATGAATCTTGACGGAACCAGAAAATCACTTCATTATATAGAATCTTTATTATACAGAAATTATATTTATATACAATGAAATTGGAACGAAAAAGTTGTGTGTTTTTGAAATTCATAATAGGGAGAGCTTCATTGTATAGAAGTTCACTATAGAGAAGAGTTCGACTGTAGTAATAAGTTCATTATATCGATAATTTACCTAAAAACATCTTCAAGACATGCAAAAAATTTAATTTTTGATATGAATCTAAGAGTTGTTCGAGTTTTTATTATTTTATCTGTCAACTCTTTATATTATCAATATAGTATTTCATTTCCGCTGAATCGAAATGCCCTAAACGGGCGATCTATAACTTCTTTTTTGCCATTAAAATTCTAAAATATTTTTCTCGATTGAACTTCGTACTTCTTTCACTCGAATATAGTCGATAGATATGTCTATATACAGTCGAACTTCTCTCTAGTGAACTTCTATACAATAAAGTTCTACCTATTATGAATTGATTTCAAACACACAACTTTTTCGTTCCAATTTAAATACATATATGTATAATTTCTGTATAATGAAGTTTCTATGTAATGAAGTGATTTTCTGGTCCCGTCATTCATTATAAGGAATTCCAACTGTATATCCGTAACATGCACATAACCTTTTCATACTCCACTTGTCAGTCGAAGGCTACTTCTGACCTGTAACTTCTTAGTAATGGATCGATATGCATAATATATGAATATTACAAAACGGTTTGAAATAATAGTTTTTAAGATTCAAAAGAAACCGACCCAATAGAGCAAATGTGAGTTTTTAACATATCTAGTTATTATTATTATTATTATTATTATATGGCTACAACAACCCTTTCGGGTCAAAGCCTGAAGCACTATTTTCCTTAATTTCTTTCTTCCATCACCATCACCAACTTTTTTTTACGTGTGTGGATCACAAATCCTACGCCACAACCTAGTTTTTCTAGGAGAAGTTCTAGATTTTTCGAACATTTTAGGTTTATTCTCTTTTCGAGGATTCCAAAAGTTTACATGGATATATGGAACACAGTCCAATTTAAACGCGTTCTGCTTAAACATCTTCTATTATCTCCTTTTTTATATAATATTTCATATTATTTTCTATTCATGGTATAATAGAAATCTTTGCTTCGCTATCTTCTTTGGGGGTTAATAATTGCGGCTTATGAATTTATCTGGGACATTTTTATCAATAATCAAGTGAAGTTGGATTCATTGGCGATTCGAATCAATGGAAAGAATTGACTGCCCTAACGATCTCAAGGATTAAGTGTATCAAATCGCAGCCAATAACTGCGATAACCCTCTTCTTAGTCAATAAACGCCTGGAAAAAAAGGGTGTGCCGAATTCGTTGCACATGATAAAAAAAAAGAAAAGCGTTTTTCTTCGTTTTTCGCTGTTTGTTGTTGTTGTTGTTGTTGTTGTAAAGACCCAATACCCGAAGCAAGTTACAGTTACAAATGTGCAACATTTCCGGTTGCCTCAGTTTGGGATACCAAAATCTGTTGGCCACACTGATGGCCTGGGAGCGGGTTGTCTGCGGCACGGCCGCACATGGGAGGGAGTGAGGGAAGGGTTCGATGCGGATCGAACGGGAAGGGGAACGGGAGGGCTGGCCTTGCTTTGATTAAATTTCACGCACGACCGCATCGAGGAGAGAGGCTTGCGCGGAGGGTTTGGGGCGGAGTCAACTGTCAACGGGTGGGAAGGGAGGAAGGAAGGTTGGATGGATCTTTGAATCGAAACTTGGATTGTGGATTGTGTGCAGTTCGATTTGCATTTATCTTCTTTGCGGCAAGTGTGTGTGTGTGTGTCCCAGAGGTAGTGGGTCTGGTACTCATCCTGGACTCATCCCCACCAGCCCAGCCGTGGCGTGGCGTGACATGACGACATCGCGTCGCGTAGACCCGGTGATGTGTCAATAATCGGCGTTGCTTATGCACACAACGGCTCTACAAACACGCGCGCACTTGTCCTGTGGTGTTGGGTGGTGCTGGGTGGTGCTGGGTGGTGGTGTTGGGTGTTTGGGTGTGGGTTGGTGCCACCTCCAGACGCATCAAACTCAACGCAAACACGGCTCATCACCGCGCCGCTTGCTGCACAAATCAAAGGCATCTCAATAAACAAACAACGTGCGCACTGCGCATTCCATGCCAAACCCTACTCCACCCATCCATCCATCCATCTACCCATCCATCCATCTATCTATCTGCAGGAACCCACAGGATTTACTAGAGCCTTGTCGCATTTATATTTAGTTTTGGGTTGCGACTTTGTTTTGATTCCATTTAGCTGTTGACATTCGAAATCTCTTAATTATTGTCACGCATTGTGTTTCCACCGCACCCGGTGAAACACGCATCCAAAGTAAATACCCAAATAGAGTCCATGCACTCCTTGCACTCCTTACAGTCCGTTCAGTGCCAACCCACTTGCTCTGCCCATAGTTTAGTTTCCCTATATTTACATATATACTTTTTATCTGCACTGTTTGCATTTCGCCTTACGTTTCACCCGCTTCTGGGAGTTGCGTCAGGTGGCAACGCTTAAACGCCCCGACGCCTTCTTAAGTGCTTTGAAAGTTGTCCTTTTCCTTGTCCTACGTGGGGAACCCATGAAGTTCATAACTATCAAATTGTTCGGTTGTCACTGGGTTTTTTTTGGGGGAATTTAAGTATAGGAAATTTTTTGGTGATTTTCAAACAAAAGGAGCAAAGGATATAGTGTACAAGATAGGGTTTCAATCTGAATATATTTAGGGGTTCTCCATATATTTCGTAATCACGTTTTTCATGATTTTCGACTCACTCCCACCTATGTAATCAAAAGTAATCTTTAAAGAAAACCTCCACCCCCAACTCTGATATCATAATCATACGTATTTTTTTTTTTTTTTTTAAATTCTCTTGAAATATTACGCAATCATTGTACAAGACCCCCCTCCCCAAGTACTCATACATAATCATATCTCAGACCCCCTTCTCCGTAGGTGATTACGTAATACAGTCGAACTTCTCTATAATGAATTTTGACGGGTCCAGAAAATCACTTCATTATATAGAAACTTCATTATACAGAAATTATATTTATATTTATGAAATTGGAACGAAAAAGTTGTGTGCTTGAAATCAATTCATAATAGGGAGAGCTTCATTGTATAGAAGTTCACTATAGATAAGTTAGACTGTGTATATAGACAGCCCTTTATGTCGGGCAAGAGTATCGTGTGAAGATGGTGTATTATTATTGAATTTGCATCTGAGGGAATGCAGCTTTATCGAGAACATCTATAACAAAAATCTAAAATATTTAATTGAGCTATAAAGTTGATGCACCAACACCGGGTTTTCATATGATTTTATGTCTTGGATTTGAGATAAGCACAAGCCTCACTTTTAAAACCTGGTACTATTCCCAGCACCTTTTTTAAAGTCCAGGCGTGACATTATTTTGATAGGAACCCAGCCCGACCCGTCCCGGCCTGCAAAAGGAGTGACCAAAATAAAATCTTGGATACAATAAAATGTTATACATTTCATATATTCTTTAACATAATTATCAGGCGGTTTAAATCTATTCTCCTTTCATTAAGAATTTGATCTGAAATTAAAAATTTATCCTGCCAAGCATAATTTTTATAAACGGAAGAGTCATACTAGACACTATACACAGCACATATTGTTTAACAGAAATAACAAGCTTATCGATTAACTCCCATCTGTTGGTAAGCCATTATAATTACGTCGATTTCAGATACTATAATATGGAAATAAAAACAAAACTTAAGAGCAATTTTATCTAATGATTTGGAACTACCAAAATGAGTTTAACACCTAAGATTGAGTTAATAACGTATTCTGTAAACATAAGATGATATAATATTATATTGAATTAAGCAAATGTAGGAAAGTGGACTGATTTTTTCGCGATACGATTTCTTTGTCTGTTCCTTTTAGGGCGAAAAACCCCCATGGGTGTAAAAGTATGTAAAATATACAATTTTGCAGAAAATACATATGGCATATGTTAAATAAAGTCGAACCTCCCTATAATGAAATATATAGAAACTTCATTATACAGAAATTACATACTGAATATTTAAATTGGAACGCAAAAGTTGTGTGTTTGAAATCAATTGATAATAGGGAGCGCTTCATTGTATATATTATATATTATATGTTCACTATGGAGAAGTTCGACTGTATTACGAAGCAAAATCTCGATAGTTAAATCAAAGTCCTATTGATTGTATCGTGTGAAGAGTTGCGGCAATTTTCTTGAAGATAGAGGAAATTTCAAGAAGTCCTAACTATAAATTGTATAGACTCTATAATCGAATTATTTAACTTTTACTTGTTTCCATTTTCTCTACACATTTAGAGTATATTTAATCTGCTTGTTCTTCTTCAGTTCTTGAGACATTACTGCAAAAGTATGGGCACTTAATCCGAATGGTCAAACGGCCGTACACCTGCAAGTGTATATATTATACAGATCCATGGACAGAACCTTGTTTTGTTACACACATTGGAAGTGGAACGGGCAGGTCCAGTAAATCTCGTTCAAATCCAATGTGGAAATAATAGAAAACTTCAAAGATCTGTGCGTGTGTGCATTGATTTAGATTGAGATTGAGATGCTACGGGATTCCATTGATGTCGATGTCGGCGATGTTGGGTAAAGTGCGCAAAATAGATGCGTAATTTGACGTTAATGTTACGCTAATAATAATCTGTCAGCTCGCATTAGACATGGCTTATGCCATGGCAAACACACATGGGAGATTTCGGAGAGATTGCAGTTACCTTCCCAAGGAGAACGAGTCATCCCAAAGACTCAAGTCATGAAAGGTCCGTGTGTGTGTGTGTGTATGTGTGTGATTGCAATCGAACTGCGTATGTAGTCCGTAATGTGCTTAGACCCTATAGATATGAGGCGAAGTAAAGACCTTACGATCTCGGTAGACGGTAGCCAGTCCCTCGCAGAATCGGCAGTTCCTTTGGGTCCGGTGTTCTGTGTGTTGTGTGTTGTTCTTTCCCCTATTGTTTGCGTTTGCCATTTTGACGGGTTTCGATTACGCTCGTAGTTTGTTTTGCTACATCGTTATGTGTGCTCACTTCTTTTGTCATCTGCATTATCGGAGATGCTCCGTCATGTGTGTAATCCACTCTGCTCGTTGCTCAAAGTTAAATGATGCGCGCCTAAGTTGTGCAATTTTCCAGGGCCCAAGACCAAAGGGGCCGAGAGTTCCGAGAGTTCCGAGCGGCCGTCCCACAGTTACAGTTTTTTTAGACACGCTTCGCCGGCTGATTTGGACGCAAATTGCATGAACAAATAGAGCAGCCTTCCTCCTTATGAAGGAAAAAAAGTAAGATATCCCGAGATGCAAGCGGGCAGATGACGATAGGGAAAACGAAAATTGAAATAGAAATCAGAAATTAGAAAATGCATTGCAATTATCATTAGATACGTCGAGTGGCTAACGAGCTCAAATGATGGCTCCCAGGGGAGCAGCAGGGTAAGGGCCAGAGAATTATTATTATATGGAAATGACAACCGTATTGGGTCAAAGCTTCAATAACTATTTTCCTTTATTTCTGGCTTCCTTCACTGAAAAACTTTAGTTTACGTGGGTTGGATTTCAAATCCTACGTCACAACCTGGGAGGGTTTCTAGGAGGGTCTTGCCTATCGATATGAGTGGGAATCGAACCCCCGTCTTGTTTGGCTGGACAGTGCACTATCCACAGGTCTACAGAGTCCCCAAACAGCCTGTTATTATTAATTTTATATGACTATAACAACCATATTGGGTCAAAGCTTGAAATATTTTTCTTTTTTTTTTGGCTTCCTTCACTGAAGAGCTTTAGTTTACGTGGGTGGATTTGAAATCCTACGTCACAACCTAGTATTTTTGGAGCTTGCCTATCGATGCATGCCTATCGACATGAGCGCGACTCAAACTCGCACTTCGTCCACCGAGGCCCCAAACAGTCTGATATTATTTATTATATGGGCATAACAACCCTATTGGGTCACAGCCTGAAGCACTATATGTCTTTATGCTTCATTTACTGAAGAACTTTATTTTACGTGGGTTAATTTTAAACCCTACGCCACAACCTAGTATATCTAAAGGGGTCATGCCTATCGAAATGAGCGGGACTCGAGCCCACACCTCTTGTTTGGGGCGAGAGTCGCCTATCCACTGGTCCACCGAGGCCCCAAACAGCCTGTTATACTCCGTGTTATTTTCAATGGAGTCTTTACTCTACTTGAAAATTCCAATGCTTCGGATTTCTGAAAGAAGTCTCACAATCAGATGCAAGAAACCCAACTGGAATCGCTCAAACTCTCCTGGAAGAAGTGCCCCGGCAATTCGGGCACAAAGTGAATCGCCGAGGCATCCACCGAGGCCCCCGAGGCAGAGAATTAGCCTTCCGAATTCCGGGTATATGTGATTTTGGGCCTTGACGCGGTCTGTCTAACTAACTGTTCGGTCGGTCGGTCATATAGTCAAAGTTCCACAAATGCAAAGTCAAAACGCAGCGGTCCATGTTTGTTTCATACGCGGAACTCGGGAGTTCAGATTGGAAAAACAGCCTAAAAAACGAAAGGAAAAATGAGAAAAAATGAGAAAATAGGAGAAAAAGGAGTAAAATACAATCGAATAAAAAAAAGGATTGAATTTTGCTCTGCTCTGAAAACCTAGAAATCTAAATAGTTTTGTGCAGTTCAAGGAAGGAAGTTGAGCAAATAAGCGGGATGCGCGTAGGTCGACGCATAAAACACATTTCTGGGTATTAGCGGTAGGTAAGGCCCGTTACTGCCGCACAATTGCAAATTGTTTTTTGTCCAGAGTTTTGGTCTTTCGCAGCGTTAAAGGGGTTAAAAAACGCGTCCTTTTTTAACGCTCGTAAAATAATAAAGCCATAAACCTCGAAGCGACATAAATTAGAAGATGTGGAACGGAGCGCAACCGAAGGAAGCGAAAGGCACACCATGTCCAGGACGAACGAAGGGTTAAAAAGTGCACGATTTACATTGTTTCGTTCAGTTTTTTTCTGGGCTATCTCTTTTTTATGTGCTTCTATTTTTGTAATTTCTGGTAGAGTTTTTTTTTTCGGGATTGTTTAAGGTTTTTACAGCTCGGTCGCGCCGAATGGGTTAAGCAATGTTAATTTTAAGAAATTCTTCGCAGAATCCAGCCCATCAAGCGGGAATTTGCGACGAAAAAATGTCGAAAAACTCTAGAAATAGGACAATAAACTACATGCCTGGCAGTGGGTACAAATGGATCGACTTTTCATTTTTTCTTCCACTGAGTTTTGACTGCTGCGGCTTGGGAAATCAACGACTTCAACAACTTCCAACGATTTCGAAAATCTACCAAAAACTGCTAAAGATAAAGGTGCAATAAACGTTAACCCGTTAGTGGCCTTAGTTTGGTCGGCTAACCGCCGGCGGCGGCGGTACCACCTTTGACTCTGGCCTATAAAACTGTCCCATAAGTTAGAAATTTCGTTGCGCCCCCAAAATAATAGAAATTATACATTTTAATTAACTCCCAAAAGGTCCGATCAAAATTGATATCTCAACCTGATGCTGTCGCTCGTTTTATTCTTTCTTCTTTCTCACTGTGAGGCCCCTCAAATTCTTCAGTTTTTTTTTTTTTCTCAGGGAGGGCCCCAACTAGCACTAACTAACTGAAGGGACTCGGACTCGGACTGGGACGCGGTGCCATGTGTTCCCCGAGTCGAGCAGACGCTCAACATTTTTATGAGCCCTAACAAATTAGTACAAATTGCTCTTCGTCTGCGGATCGGATCGGTGAAGAGCGGAAAACGAGACCGGAAAATTGTACGAACCGTTTGGTTTTATATTGCAATAATGTGAGAAAACAGTTCCAAACTGTAACAAGTGCAGCGGAATGAAGGCTATATAAAGTGTTCCATTGTATGTATATATGAACCGGTTGGATTTGAATGGATTGTGTCATGTTTCATCGCATAGAAACTCTTCATTCATAGAAATTATGACTGAAAGGCTTGTGCTTGTATATAGAATGGTTTAGGTAATAGTTTCGATATGTAGACCCAGTTGACAACGACAACAAGATTCCGTAATACCCAAAGTACAGTGAAAGATGATCTTTTGTATGGGTGTTCGATTCTTGCTCTAATATAAACAAACTTAGTCTATCAATACTCTATTTTAAAAGACCCACGAAAAGCTATAGAAATAATGATAAGTGTGATCAGTATTTAACATAATTTTAAGATTAATAAGAATTCTGGATTTGAACTGCAATAGAAGGATGCGCGGCCGATCCTAGAGAGTATATATGGTATATTCTTGATCAGCAATAATAGCCAAGCTGATATGGGCATGACTTTAGATAAAAACGATTTATAGACTCTTAATTTGGTATACAGGGTAATGAATGAATGCTGCAGAATTGAATTTCCCAAAATTTTGCCACATACCTCTAATTTCCCGGAAAGTGACGAAATGTGTAAAGCACCCGCAATTTTTATGTTAGAGTCATGAAATTTGGTATATAGGTATATAGAAATATGCATCTTAATACGATCTTCCATAAATTCTCAATCATGAAAATTTCAAAACGAACCGATCAATAACACCAAAGTTATAGTCGAGTTGAACGCAAGGATTTCAGAGATTGGGTCAAATTGTGGTAAAAGATATATACTGTATAGATATTCCTAATCAAGTCTTGAGAAAATAATATAATGTGAGTATTCTGAGATCGGTAACACCGCAGTTATAGTCGAATCGAACGCATGGATTTCAGAGACTGGGTCAAATTGCGGTAAAAGATATATATTGTATAGATATTCCTAATCAAGTCTTGAGAAAATAATATAATGTGAGTATTCTGGTCATTTTGGGACATAGAAGAAGTCGGAAAGGAGTCTGACATTTATAGATAATCAGTTAATTTTGCCAAAATGCGCCACTGATCAGAGTCAGAGTCAAAGTGACGGCAACTCATCCAAAGGACAATGCCTCCTTAGCATCCTTACAAAGTTCGCTTTTGTCCAGTTCCAGCAAAAAGATAGCAACTGGCCACTCAATCAGCAGGGTCCTTGCCATATCCAAACTGGCCAAATGCCGCCTGGCCAACATTTGGCCACAAGTGTAAGCCCGCAAAGCGGCAGTTTTGCAGTCGAAAAGTCCGATGGGGTGAACACCTCCAGTCGGCCACTGGCCCAGTGTTTGAGCCATATCCCTCCTCTCTCTCCCCCTGAGTTCAGCTCAACTCCTGCCACTTGAACCAAAATTGCAACCGTAAATGCAGCTAAGTGCATTTGCTGCAGCCAGTGGAAATGCAAACCGAAAGCAATGCTAATGTTTACCAAGTCTCTGCTCCAAATCGGGACAGATGGAGCGGATGGATGCAGGGCGCAGTGGGGACCCGACCGGCCTTGTCCCTGATTAAAGGTAAAGCTGACTGTGTTTGTGCCACACATTGTGTACCTTTTGGAAATCTTTAAGAAAAAGGTCAAAAAACTATCGAAGTAATAGTTCTTTCGAAATCTATCAAATTTAATGTTCTTTTAGTTCGCCGAATCACTTTATTCACGGAGGATCGAAAATATTGAAATTATTATAACTATAACAACCCTTTTGGGTCAAAGCCTGAAGCACTATGTGTCTTTATTTTTGCTTCCTTCACTGATGAACTTTATTTTTCGTGGATGGATATGAAATTCTACGCCACAACCTAGTTTTTCTAGGAGGGTCATGCCTATCGACATGAGCGGGACTCAAAACTACACCTCTTGTTTGGCGGGACAGTGAGCTATCCACTGGTTCACCGAGGCCCCCAATCCTGTATGTAAGCAGCTGGTATAAAAAGGAAGTCCCTACTATTATTATATGGCTATAAAAACCCTATCGGATCAAAGCTTCAAGAACTATTTTCCTTTATTTCTGGCTTCCTTCACTGAAAAACTTTATTTTACGTGGGTGGATTTCAAATCCTACGTCACAACCTAGGAGGGTTTCTAGGAAGGTCATGCCTATCAACATGAGCGGGAGTCGAACTCTTACCTCTTGTTTGGCGGTATCCACTGGTCCACCGAGGCCCCAAATAGCCTGTTATACTCTGTGTTATTTTCAGTAGAGTCTGCTTTACAGCGAAAAGAAATATAATTATTATAAGTGTACTTGAAAATTCCAGTTCTCTGGATTCCTGAAAGAAGTCTCACAATCAGATGCAAGAAACCCAACCGGAATCGCTCAAACTCTCGTGGAAGAGGTGCCCCGGCAATTGTGGCCCAAAGTGAATCGCCGAGGCATCCACCGAGGCCCCCGAGGCAAAGAATTAGCCTTCCGAATTCCGGGTATATGTGCATCTGGGCCTTGACGCGGTCAGTCTAACTAACTGTTCGGTAGGTCCACCGAGGCCCAAATTCGTGCCAAATTCCACCTTCAAAAACTGACGGACAGCTAGACGGGCGATCATTTCATATTCGATTTATTTTCTCCTCCCTTTTGACCTTTTTTGTGGTCCCCTTAGGGTGACTAGAGTAGAGTATGGATCTAGTTAATACTATAGATAGTTTATAATAACAATCGTTCTTCTTTTACAATCAATCATCAACACAGAGTTGTTCAGCTGTTGAGATGCTATTGGAGAAATGTTCATCCATCCGTTGAATCAATTCGGTTGCATTTTCGACATCTTAATTAAGTCGGGGGCGTTAAGGGAAGCCAATTTCTTAGCTGGTTTATTAATAAATTCAATTTTCTGTACATAAATTTTAAAATGCCTCTCTTTGCCCGCTCCCTCGTTGGCTACTATTCGCCCCTCCTCGCAGTACTGCGTTGCCCACCCAATTCTACGGGCAAACGGACTCCGTCCGCCAACTGCCCCAACTGCCACGCCCACACAATCCGTTGGCCCATTTCGTGGTAATGTCAGCAGCAGCGCTTTGGTCGTCGCTTGGGTGCCACATATTAATTCCAGTTTCGCACTCTCGCCATTGCCATCGCCATCGCCATCGCCATCGCCATTGGCATCGGCAGCCGGGATCCTGCCAGGACATGCCGTAAATAGTTGTATGCCTTTTACGCAGTGCCAACAATTCGGCATGTGCAGCTGCAACACAGCACCGCCCGTCCGCCCCCAACTAACTGCCCCAAACCCCGTGCCGCCGACGCTACTTTTGCATTTATTAATAATTATAATGTCTGCGCTTGTCGTACACGGTGGCCATGCAGGTCCAGGTCCAGGTCCAGGTCCAGGTCCTGCCATTTGCCCGGAATACTCGGTCTGGGCATGTGCGTGGTTTGCACCGAGGGAGTCCGAGATTGGTGGTTCGAGGTTGCAGCTTGCTGGTCGGGAGGTCGGACTACGGACTACGGAGTACGGAGTCCGGAGACTGCAGCATGGCATTCATAAATCGCAGCTCATTTCGGCGTGGCCACGGAATGCACACGCATAATTATTTCAACATGCAGCTTGCACTCCGCCGGACCTCGAACTGGATCTGTGTGGCGATGTGGATGTGTGTGTGGGGATATGCGCGGAATGGGCGGAATGGGCGTGTTGAATCTGTTGAAAATGGCGCTGAATTTGAGTCATGGAATTCGCCTCTAGAGGCGATAAATGCTCCGAACTGCGGCTAAATTTTTGCACATTTGTTGTATATTTCCGTGCAACGCGGCGAATCTACTAAAATATTTACCATGTACTCGAAATAATTGTTAAATAATCATGAGATTGATTTGAAATTCTCCGGACGAAATCATTTTTGAAAAATTTAAAGAAATTATACATTATATAAGTACAACTTCATCTAGTTTAAAGTCCATCGAGCGAGTGGTTTATAGTGCAAATGTCTTAAACCTGGCTTACTTAAGAACAAATAACAACCTTATTTCATTCCAAAGAGTCTAAATATGCTGATTCACACTCGATTCTCAATCATTGTATTATTTTTAATGATGTCTTTTTGTGCTTGAATCAAGAATTTAAAGGAACAATTCTGCGTTTAGTTCAAATTTAAGCAAACATTTCTTATATTCTCTATCTTGTTTTTATACCCTGATCCCATTTGAAAAATGGGAAGAAGGATATAATAGTTTTGTTGGAATGTATGTAACAGGCAGAAGAAGGCGTGACAGAACTCATTAAGTATATATATTCTTGATCAGCATCAATAAACGAGTCAATATAGCCATGTCCGTCTGCCAGTCTGTATGAACGCGACGATCTCGGAAACTACAAAAGCTACAGACTTTGTTTCAAATTTTGGATGCCAAGCCCTCTTCGCCCGATAATCGATAAAACGATTTATAACTTTGGCATTTATAGAGCAATCGACACTTAATTCGGAAAATAGGGCCATGATTAGAAACTGCAGAATGGAATTTCTCCGAATTTTGATAAACCCTTCCATTTCCCCGGAAAGTGATGAAATGTATATAGCAGCTACAATTTTTTTGCAAGAGTCATGAAATTTGCTATGTGGGTGCTCATAGATACCATGCAAAAAGTGGCATACAACATTTTTTCAATCATGATTTGGTTCCACCTAAATTAAATAAGTCCTTATATTTTCTACAATTTTTATCATAATGGTTAGAATTGGCGAATATATATTCATGACGATATCAGCAACTAATGCGTAAAATTTCAGAAGGATCGGATCATAAACACCGAAGTTACAAGTTTCAGAAGTGGCCGAAAACGGGCTAAAATGGTAAAAGGTAAAAAACGCTTCCTGGTGACTAAAAGTTCATAGCTAGGGACACGAAGTTTGGCATGTAGGTGCTCCTAGATGATGCGCCAATCGCATATTTTCAAATTTTGGATACCACGCCCCCTTCCCCCACAAGCACTTCATCTTGTTTTTTAATATTTAAAGCAAATCTTAATGTAATATCCCCTACCAAAATGGAAGCTTTACAAAAATTGTTACAAATTCAAATTTAATTGTGTTGTTTCTTGTTGTCCTACTTCTTGGGGCATTTCCTTAGCTTGAAAGTAACAAATAGCCCTGCGAGCTCCATTTAGGGTTAACCAGATTTCCCATTTGAATGCAAATCCAGAAACCGCTTGATTTCAGATGCGTGTACATATATCTATCCAGCAATCCCGCCATACCACCATGCCACCACGCCGCCATCTCGCTCGCATTAATTCCCAGTGTTGCAGTTGGGTTCTATCGCAGTCTTGGTATGTTGCCAATTACGGGATACCCGCCGGGGCATCCCAATGCCCGATTTATACGGTTCCGGAGTAACCAATTCTCCATGGTTGCGCAATAACTGCAAATTTAATTTTGCAATTTCGCGCCTTGCCAGCGCCGTCAGCTCCGTGGTTGGCCCTCGTCAGCGTACCATCAATGTTCCATCGCTTCTTAAGGTCTTGTTTGCACCCCGTACTTCCCGTACTTTCTGTACTTTTTCCAAACAATTTTCTCATACACACACACACACACACACCAAAATCCCTGTCTGTGTGTGTGTGCGTGCTATAAATTTGCAAGTAAATTGGGAAAATACTCTAAGGCCGTGAAAGCTTCGGGAGCATTGCAAAAATTAGCGGAAAGTCCATTGAGATGTGGCGCAAATTTGTATCGATTTTCATATAATTTTCCAAGAAATTTATATTTCCTGAAAATAATCTCCGAAATGCACCTATCTGTCTATTCATTCATACATTTTTCACGTGAGCCCGATTAGACAACTGTAATACATATCTTCCGACATATTTATGGATTCAAAGTCAAAGAATCTTATGAACGTGTATGTAAATCTTATACAGTCGAGCAAGTAATTACAGGCTAGCGTTGGTATACTGATAATGTAAAGCAACACCCCATACAACAATTAAAGTTCTAAAGTTCTTGAAAATATTTTAAAAGGTCTGACGATAAAAAGTTTCCCTACTGCCTCAATTGTGGGAAGGAGTAAAAAATTAGCAGAAATACTAAAAATTTAAGACACTATATGTTTTACCATATTATATTATTATTATATGGCCATATCAACTCCATTGGGTCAAATCCTGAAGCACAATTTGTCTTTTTTCCGCTTTCTTCACTGAAGATCTTTTTTACGTGGGGGGATTTCAAGTCCTACGCCACAACCTAGTTTTGCCAGGAGGGTCATGCCTATCGACATGAGCGGGACTTGAATTCGCACCTTTTGCTTGACCAGTACGCCAGTACGCTATACACTGGTCCACCGAGGTCCCAATGTTTCACCATATATTCGGATCAAATAAACATTAATAATATATTATATGAATCTGTTTGTTTAAGTATAAGCCAATTCTAAACAATACGGCTTATGAGAAATTATTATCGTCAGTTATCGATGCCAATAACTAGCAAGTTTTCGGCAACTCTACTCTCGACAGCCCACCATCTATTCTTTTATGATATTTCATTATTGTCGGGGCTATATTTAAATCATTAAAATTGGTCAGAAATAGGAAGAAATATGAAATAGAAATAAAAATATATATACCATATACCACCCTTTTTGTTTGTATTGTATTGAAGGCACCGTCGTAGGCCCCCAAATGTTTCATTCAAAATGATCAGGATGAGAAATCGATATATGTATGTAAACTAGTCCCTTAGTTTTCAAGAGATCGTAATGAAACTTGGAACATAGACTTATTTTGTTATCCGTAATCGCATATGCCGGAATCACCCGGATCGGATCACTAAATCATATATTATAGCTGCCATTTAAGAAAAACCGGGCTTGCCCATGTTTTCCAATATTTTGGATTGAACGTTCTCTCATTAAATTTATAACCTAAACCGCATTTCTTAAGCTTTTTATTGAATTTTTATATATTTTTGGATCTAATTTAATACTTTTGCAAAATTCTCAATATTCGAAAAGAGTCCATCCTTACTTGTTTTTACTTTTATTACTGTTACTAAAGGAACTTTTTATATTTTCGAACCACCTTATTTGGTTAACCATTTTGGATTAATGTTTTTAATGTATGTCAGACCTCTTAAAGTAACTTCTAGAAGGGTCAGGAGTCAAAATGAAATCGAATAGGTAATATCCATAACAACACTATCGGGCTCAAGCCTGAAGCACTTTTTTTTCCTACGCCACAATCTAGTTTTTCTGGGAGGGTCATGCCTATTGACATGAGCGGGACTCGAACCCACACCTCTTGTTTGGCGGTACACTCCGCTATCCACTGGTCCACCGAGGCCCCAAATAGCCTGTTATACCGTGTGTTATTTTCAGTAGAGTCGGCTTTACAGCGAAAAGAAATATAATTATTATAAGTGTACTTGAAAATTCCTATTCTTTGGATTCCTGAAAGAAGTCTCACAATCAGATGCAAGAAACCCAACCGGAATCTGTCAAACTCTCGTGGAAGAAGTGCCCCGGCGATTGTGGCACAAAGTGAATCGCTAATATGGATATGGATACCAGGCAAAAGCAATTGTGGATTGGAGAAATCCATTTCAGGTTATCCGCGAATTTCAATCAGTCCCGCGGCGCGACGCGTCAAGTTAACATCTCTCTCTGTGTCGGTAAATATAAATGGCTGTTGATATTTTCATTTTTTTTTTTTTTTTGGGTTACGTTTATATATTCTATATGTGCGGAAAAATGGTGGAGTTGGGGGGCTGTGAATAAAAATAAATAAACACAAAGGGCATACGTGATATGCAGAAGAAGAAGATGAACACGACGAAGTCGACGGCGGGACGTGAAGGCTGATGGGAGTGGGTCTGGGAGTGGGAGTGGGAGTGGGACTGGAACTGGGAGTATACCAATGTGAGGCTGTCACTGGACTAACGACAACAACAACAACAACAACAACAACAAACAATGCCACGTGCGCCATTTAAAGACGCATTGCGTTTCTGGAGGCACGGGAGCTACGGATTTTTGTTGAAAAGTGCCATAGGTAATCCCACTTAGTCTCATTTGACAAAACTATTCGTCAAGAGGAGCTGCAGATATACATATATACTCTATATGCACCGGAGTGCTGGGTGTATTGGAGTGGGTTGTGGCGGGGCAATGCACAGCTGGCGTGCGTGAGCTGGCAAAGATTTATGGCATCTTTTACGTGGCAGTTCAACTCTTTGGAGAAGCGGCATTCAAGAGTTACGGCATGAAAATCTCATCAAATTTATTTAAATGAACATAAATCTTTCAAACAGCTGCTGGAGTAGATACACGGAGCTGTAGAATAGCTAAAACAAATGCATCCATCCATTCACATAGTTAGTTAATCTTATAATCGCATGGAACTCATGGAACTCTGGGCGAAATGCGCTTAAGCGCACTGTAAACAATTACTCTATGTGGGGATGTGGGGCTTGCCAACTAATCATTAAAAACTGTAACCATTGGCGCCACTTTCTGATAATAAACAATCTATCTTTCCATCTATTCTATCTGCCAGATACAACCAGAAACAGAACCAGAACCAGAACCAACCATATGTTCCATACGCTGTTTATGCATTTCGTTTGCATGGCGGCGTGAGAATTTTCTTTGCCCGTGGCCACGCCCCTTCGCCCATCGCGCAGCGGCCGTAAAATTGGCCCCATAAACAAATTAAGGAAAACAACAACAAAGATCTTGGTAAATTTTTCAAACAAATCGCCAAAAAACAAAATATTTGGTTTTCTGGTCATGTAAAAGAAAGAGCAAGGCGCCAACGATTCGAGTACGCCTATTCGATTGATACGGACGGACAGACTTACGGACGGACAGATGTACGGACGGACAGACATATAGACGAGTGAAAACTTAATGATTCTATTGTATAGTCGATTCGAGTCGAGTCGAGTCGGTCGAGTCAAGACCCTCTATAGCCGGTGAACCGATGTCTGTTCGGCCCCGAAACATTTTTATTGCAACATTTTTATGGCGTTGCGTTTTTATAGCTAGTAAAACAGCAGTAGAAAAACAACAACATTTTGACAACAACAACAACAAAACGTTAAAAATTAAAAGCTACAAAAAAAAGGAGAAAAATTTAAAAGTTAAAAATGAGAAATTTGACAAAAATAATTGAACTGGCGTAACTAGGGATTGGTTATGGTACAACAATCGGTTGTAGAAAGTAAAAGAATTCTGTTTTCATATTAATTCTGGAAGTTTTCGGTGATTTGTCGAAACTCTTCCAAATTCGATGTCCACGTCTGCTTCAATTTTGAATCCTTCTTTTCCTTTCTTTCATTTTCCCGAAAAGTATCGAAATATCAACGCAATTTTTATGCTAGAATCATGAAATTTGGTATGTAGGTACCCATAGATCTTATACAGAGAGTGGCATTAAAAATTCTTTTCCATCCAAAATTGGTCACCCCAAATTAAATAAGTGCTTATAGTTTCTACAGTCCTCATCATAATGTTTT
Source organism: Phorticella flavipennis (assembly GCA_037040045.1). Lineage (NCBI taxonomy): Eukaryota > Metazoa > Arthropoda > Insecta > Diptera > Drosophilidae > Phorticella > Phorticella flavipennis. Next base: position 2,712 of record JBANCY010000726.1, on the reverse strand, counting down.
GAATTCCATAAAATATATTCAAGGCTACGTCATTAATCAATCGGAACGATTGGATCATAAAGACAGAAGTTATAAGACTCAGAATTGTTCGAAAATGGGCATTATGTTATCTGGCGGCTTAACATTCATAGCTAGAAGCACTATATTCGGCGAATAGGTTCGTATTCATGATTCGCCAAATTCCTTTTCCCAAATTTTTGATGCCACGCTCACCTCGACCCAAATCAAAAAAAGTTAATAACAGGTGTAATTCTTTCATTTGAAACTAAATTTTCAACACATTTTAATTTGGAATGTATTTCGAACTTATACTAAAAGTTTCAAGTAGATCGGATAACAAACACAGAAGTTATTCGCAAAAGAGTGTAAAAATTCGCATATGGAGGGTCGGCTGACGCAGCGCCGATTCTGACTGCATTGCACGGTTGGGTTCAGGGTATCTTTTAGTCGAGCTTACTCGACTAGAGCTTTCTAACTTGTTAGATTTGAGTTCAGGTCACTTTGAACATTATACCCTGATCCCATTTGATCTAATTTTCTTACTGGTTTTATTTCCGAATATCTATTATATAAGTATACAATATATATCTGCTTTTAAAGCTCTCGGAACGTTTGACACAAATTGTGCCCAGCTTTCCCCAGCGCTGGGGTCGGTTCTGGGGACTGATTGAGGCTGGGGGGTAGCGGTACCCTTTTATAACGCCCTGGAGCTTCGGAGGGCACATTAAAAGTATCTGGGCTTTACTTGGCGTCGGGCTAAAAAGTTTGCGAATTGAATTCGCCACACGACTATGCCACACGCGGCTCACCAAATTTCGCACAATTTTGCGTGCGAAGCGTGTAATGATGCGATGTGCCATGTGCCATGTGCCACATGGGGAGGCGTGGGCGTGGTGGGCGAGCAGTGTGGGCGGCTCTTTTTAGTCTTTGCCCTGGGTGCCGGGGTGTGGGGTGGTAGGGCGTGGCAGTGTCAAAGCACGTCAAAGTGCCGCAATACGAGCCGCCCGGCCCTTGCAATGAGCCCAATAAAGAAAACATGATGTCGTGCTGTGACACAGCCGCCATGGGGGACGGGGCGGTAAATGACTGGAGAGGCCAGGCGCGGCACGCTCGGCCGGGAAAAGGCAGACAGGCGGGCGGGCAGACAGTGAGGCATGCAGCATGAGGCAAGCTGACGGCAAACTTTGCCAAAGGGCAACACCCAACCAACGCCGCCCCAAGCATACCCTGCACTCCCCCATGCCCTGCCACCATCCTCTGCTCCTTGCCCTGCCCCTCCTCCTGTCCCCATCCCTTGCCCCTTCCCCAAATGCAATTCAATTCAACTATTACAGTACGCATTGTGTACGCCTGATTTTTGATTATCGTCACAAGAGTCACGTCATGGGCCCGGGGGCTCTGCCCTAATCGAAGATGCCAGCAGCCCAGTGGCGTGCGCCAAAAAGGCGTCTACGCGCCATGTGACAGGTGACAGGATGGGCTGTGCCCCACAGACGCCACTGTCGGGTGCCAGGGGATTTCGGACTGAGGAGGCGGTATTGTAGTAACTGGCGACAGAAGCCGCGACAGTGGCATGTAAGGATGTAAGGAGTCATGCCTAAACGTGTATCCGCGTTTATTTGTGTCAGTGGCATCATCATCATCATCGTCTCCATCGGCATCATCAAAGTCAATTGTGTGGAAAACTGGCGCGTAAAACATATTACGCAGATTGTATTGATTTCTTATTATTTTCTCGCGCCTTTCAGCCGCCCGTCCGCCGTTTGCCGTTTGTTGCTCGGATTTATGGGCCAAGACGATTGCCCCCAATGCCGTATATATATATAGTCGGTCGACAAGCCACCCAGACGGAGCACTCAATGTGGGTTTATGAGCGGATTGTGGATGTGGTTGCGGCTTCAATGATGTCCCCAACCATTTGGCCCACAACACTTGTAAGTAGCTATGTATCTCTCGACATTCCGACTCCTCCTGGTGGGAGTACAACGGGTCTACACCATGGCAACATTCAGATTGTTCAACAGTGCGGCAGGAAAGCACTTAGCCTTATCAATAGAATTTGAAAAAAGCTGAGGATGACATCCAAAGGAGGCAGAAACGTCGAGGTGGACTTGTCTGTAATCAAGTCAGAGAGTTTTGCGACAGCGGAGTTCAAGATCGTATGAGATCAGTTTGAGATAAATTAGGCAGAACTTTTTGAAAAAGTTAAGATTTTCATAAAATATATGATTTGAACTGTAGACCATGGAGTTAGTGTATATGAAGTATATAATAATTAGAGTAGAGTAGAGTAGAGAGTAGAGAGTTTAGTGATTGGGGAGCGGAGTTAAAGAGATCAAGGTCGTTTGATATCAGTTCGAGATAAATTAAGCAGAACTTTCTGTAAAAGTTATACACTATATATGCATTAAACTGAAGACCATCGACTTGTATATGAAGCATATTTTCTTTATCATACAATCAAAGGATAACATCCAAGGGATAAACGGTGGAGCTCAAGTGATCAAGATCGTATGAAATCAGTTTAAGATGAATTAGGCAGAACTTTCTTAAAAAGTTCCACAATATATAGGCAATTCTCCACAAAGATCAATCTTAGCCAGAAAAGTCAATGTAGGTCTGTTTTTATACCCTGTGATCCCATTTAAAAAATGGGAAAAAGGGTATAATAGTTTTGTTGGAATGTATGTAACAGGCAGAAGGAGGCATGGC
>JBANCY010000725.1:0-21502 GCA_037040045.1 Phorticella flavipennis | reverse complement strand
CTTCTTTAGCGCCTATTTTCGTATAACAGCTGTAGTCTATGTCCCACGTTGGGCGCCAAATTTGGGTGTGTTATGCTGATTCACCTTAAGTTTTTGAATATTGTCTTATTTAGCGCTTATTTTCGTATAACAGCTGTTGTCTATGTCCCACGTTGGGCGCCAATTAATTTACGAGATATTAGTTGCTAGTTAATATACAATTTTATCCAAAATTCCTTAGGTCATATATATAATATGTGCATATAAGGTCCCACGTTGGGCGCCAATTACTGAATTTCCTTATCCCAATGACCGCTTTTATCTGAAATTTTATCTGAACTTTTCTTCGCTCAGATATATTATGGGTAAAGCATATTGTTTTTGTCAAAATGTCCTTAACTTATTTAACTATATATTGGGGGTCTCAGTGGATCAGTGGATAGGGCACTGTCCCGCCAAGCAAGAGGTCTTGGGTTAAAGTCTTAGTCTTAGAAAAACTAGGTTGTGGCGTAGGACTTGAAATCCACCCACGTGAAAAATGTTCTTCAGTGAAGGAACAAGGAATAAAGGAGAATAGTGCTTCAGGCTTTGACCCTATGGGGTTGTTAAGGCCATATAATAATAATAATAATATATTAACTATTGTTACAGCTAGTTGTAGTCTATGTCACACGTTGGGCGCCATTAGTATGTTAGTATGTTAGTTTTCTTCTAATTGAACTGATTGAACGCAGTTGCCTTGAATTTTTAATCGAAGTTGTCAAAAACTCCATAGAAAAATCTATAAACAATTCACCTCAAATTTTCAGTACAAAAATGAACGATTTTCTCAGGACCTCAGCGTATCTCAGATTCCGCGTTCTTTTGCTTACAGCTCCATGCTAACCGCTTTGTGGCATTTGCTAAATTACAGGGTATAAATAGGCAATGGCAATGGCAACCACGAAACGGCAGCAGCGAATGAATGGCAATGAATGCGACACCAGACACTAGGCCTGACCATTTTCAGCGCCCCCAAAACACATCTCTCACTCACGTCCCCCGATTCGCATTCGCATTCAGATTCACGTTCTAGTTCAGAGTCCACGTTTATGTGTGGTAAATAGTGAACTGTTCGCTTTTGCTGCTCCCCTCTGAACCCACTCTACCCACTACCATCTGCCTGTACCACGCCCCTCAACGCCCACACGTAGCTATTGCCGCCCCACGTTTTCGTCAATTTGTATACCCTGCCCAAAAAGAGGATTATAATAACTTTGTCATACAACGATTGGCAAACACTTTGAACGTTTTTGAGAGCAAATAGCGAACGGCACAGGGTGTACTTGGTTCTATGCTATTTGAATGTGAATTGAAGGTACGAAATTGGGTTAAAAATGGCGAGATATATTTAGAATTGTTGTAAATTATCGATAGCAACAGCTTGTTCTTTAATATTCACAGGGTGTGCCAAATTGCTAAAAATTCATAGGGTGTGATCGGTTAATACTTATCCTTAAAAAACATTCTAAGGCCGTTTATTGCTTAAAATTCGGTCAAAACTTATCCTTAACCTTCCTATTGGGATGTAAAAGTTGTATACAAATTTTAACTGTTTTGACTAAATACCATTTGGTGCTTAAAATTCACAGGGTGTGATCATTTCAATTATTTCAACTAACTTCTTTGCAGAAACAGCTTGTTCTCTAAAATTCACAGGGTGTGCTTAATCAAACACATTGATGGTGGTTTTGTAAATCCTTTGTTGCTTAAAACTCACAGGGTGTCAGTTAAAACTACATATTAAAAAGTAAAAGTTGGACCAAAAATTCCTTTCCATTTAATGCTTAAAATTCACAAGGTGTGATTATTCTTCTTGATACACAGGGTGTGCTTAGTCAAAAACATTGTTAGTTGTATTATTAAAATTATGTCGAATTGTGCCAAAGTTAAGTCAGATTTAGATAAGTCAGTTCTGTTGTCTTCGAATTCACAGGGTGTGTCAAGTGAAAAATTATTGATAATATAAGTTTATGCCAATGATTAGACTGACAAACCCTAATTGTTGAATGAAACCCATACAAAAAGCTCTTGTAGAGGCTCTAAGTTCTTTTGGAGCAATATATATTTCACAGGGTATGTTAAACAATAGCTTTTAGGGTAACCATTCACAGGGTGTGCCTGTGCAATAGTTTTTAGGGTATCTGCTCGGTCGTTTTCTCTTACACAGCATGAAGTTCTTGTTGCATTTGCACTTCAAAGATATTTTTTTGGGAGGGGCTGGCGGAACGATGGGTCACTTCAAGGGGGTACGGCCGTGTAGTGGGTGAACTGCTGTGCGGAGGGGATTAAAATAGCCGGATCCAGGCCGGAAATCAAAATGCTATGGCGACCAAGGGCGACAGATCGGACGACACGACTTGACAGTTGAGTTGGATGAATGGTTGAACCGAGGAACGAAACGAAACTAAATGAAACGGTATGAAACGGCATGAAACGAAACGAATCGGGGGTAACTGCTGTTTAAATGACAACTAATCGGTAAGCTCGAAACAGCAGCAGGACAGAGCTAGCCAGATAGAGTGCAAGTGAGTGGGAGGTACAGGAATAGAGGTAGCCTCGAGTGGAGTCTAACCGCTTTTGGGCAATGTTCATCCAAAACTGTAGGCAATGTGAAGGTGTCTGCATAATGAATGAGCTCTCGCACTCGCACCGCTGGACAACAATAACAACTGGGGTCATCAACTGTGGCTTTTTCGGGAATTGCTTGACTCGAAATTCTATGCCAAAAAGCAAGTGGAGGCAGTACAACGAATTTTTAATACGCTTATGGAAGAAGTCCAACTATAGAAACTATAGAACTATACTATACATGGAAGTTTGTCGTCGCCTAAAGACATATTTTTTTGAAAGTTGAGGTTAGCACGATACATATATATAAAGTTTATGGCCCAAATGCTCTGAAATTTGGTGTGTTGTTAGATTATAGTGTTAATGAAGTGCGTTTTTATTTTCACGGAAATAGCTCAAAAAATATGGAAAATATGGGGGAAAGATTATATAATTTTGCATACATCCGAAGTTATGCTCTGAAATTTGGTGTATTGTTAGATTAGAGCGTAAATTAGTTGTGTTTTAATTTTTCAAGAAATAGCTTAATAAATATGGAAAATATGGGGGAACAAGATTGTATAATGATGCAGTTTAGTTTATGGCCCGAAAGCTCTGAAATTTTGTGAATTGTTAGAGTAAAACGTTAATAAAGTGTGTTTTTATTTTCAAAGACATAGCTTAAAAAATGTAGAATATATGGGCGTAAGATTATAAAATGATGCATATATCCGAAGATTATGAGGCAAACACACTAAAATTTTGTGGATTGTTAAACTATAGTGTTAATGAAGAGTGCTAATATTTTCAATGTAATAGCTCAAAAAATTTAGATTATATGGCCAAATCTAACTTCTAGTTGCTTGGCAGCTATATGATATAATGGTGCAATGCAGCAAATTTTTGCTGCCTTAAGACTTATAACGACTTATAGATGGTATAACAGCTAGGACAGACAGACGGTCAGACAGAAAGCAAACAAATGGAACTAAAAACGGGTGTTTTTGGGTGTTTTTTTAAGTTTACGGAAAGGGTGTATACACATGGGTACGCCAAAGGAGTATAACAAAATTTGGTACATAAAACCCCTACCCACCTCCAGTATAGGCCCCTTGCCGCCCCCAAACGCCCCTTTAGCCCCCATAAGACAATGAAATCAAACGACAAACGCAAAATGTGATCAATTACAGTTTGCGCATTTCGCAGGGGGCATTTCGCCATTTTGTGCAAAGTGTGACCAAGTTGGGTTTCAATTGTGTTGCATATTTGTGTGTGTGTGAGGATTTGTGTTTGTGTGTGGGAGGCGTAAAGGGGGCATGGCTGCGTTGCGCTTTAAAAAAAAGACATCGAACATTGTCGGGCGGCTTATGCAAATAGTGGTAATACGAGTAGCCCGAGACCGAAACTGCTGACAACTTGACTCGAAATTATGGCCACAAATTCCGGTAACCCAGTGTCCGGAGTTGGATTTTGCGTTGGTTGACCTCGCGCCACGCCCCCACACCGCCCACGGCGCCGCCTTTGACATTGACCGGCAACAAGTCATTATTGTAATTATGTTAATACCCGGCGCACATCTCTGACATCAGAACACATCGGGAGCACATATAGCACTATGTATGCTCCATAACCCATCCGCCATCACAGCTGCTCCTAACGCCGGGCTTTGTACGTGACTCGGCGGCGACTCCGACATGCTAAGCTTGTGCTTCCCGGAAGTTACCCAATTTGCGCATAATTTGTTTACGAGCTTCGCACATAACCTCAACAAACTATGCCCTTGTGTGCCGGAGTGTGTGTGTGTGTGTGTTGGACCCCATCTCATAGTTTCAGTTATTTTGTGCGCCAAACTCAACATTTTATGACAAGATTTTGACAATATTATCTCATGCATGAGCACTAAATGATGAATAACCAATGTACCACGTTGGGCGCCAATTACAAATGTGTGCAATCATTTCAGGCTGGGCTTATAAATATTTGGTCAAAAAGCATAAGCTTGTCATACGTGGGGAACCAATAATTTTGGTATTTGTCTAATTCTGACTAAAATGATGTTTCCCGGCACATGTTGGGCGCCAATATTTAAAACTTTAGTATAATTTTGTGAAAATTTTCAAAATTTGGTACAAAAAATAACACGTTGGCCCAATATAGATTGACTTACGAGCTTGCGCCAGCCCACCTTGGGCGCCAATTTATTTGAAGTTTTTAAATTGAAGTTAGCCCCATGTTTTTGTTACCTTTCAGTCAAAAATAATTGGTAAGTTACACGTTATATGGCAATTAATACCATATTTCAAAATTGATTTCAGACTGTAGCTAATGAGTTGATTTCGATGACCTACGTTGGGCGCCATGTTTCATATAAATACACATTTTATCATTTTAGAGAATTGTAATATGTTTGAGCGAGTGTTAAAGATGGTGTCCAAGCTAGAAAGTGTTTGGGATGATGTATAGTTCTAATATGGGTGAAATAATGGGGGTCTTTATACTGGTTATATGAAAATTTCGTGTTCTCTTCATAACATTTGAAATCCGAGCATTTGGTGATGTTTGAACTATCTGCTCACAAAATTTTGCCCCACGTTGGGTGCCATCAATACACAAAATGAGCTCCATTTCATTAGATCTAGTAAAAAGTGATCCACTATTTATATTCATAGTATATTCACTGTGCCTGAATGGATTGAAGGAAATGTCGTAGACTCCCAAAAGTTACATTCACAATGGCAAGGAGGACAAAAGAAATCGATGGGGCCACCTCTATATGTTTTTGAGCTATTCCAATGAAACCTGGCACATAGCCTTCTTTTGTTATGTGTCTGCACATTTGTCGGAACTTGCCAGGTCGGACCACTTTATCATATAGCTGCCATATAACCATAAATTGGTTTTGCCTATATTTTCCATGTTTTCCAATGTATTTGACTGAACGTTCAGTCTGATGCGTTATTATCTGCCGCTATCTTCGAAAAAAGTATGAAATCTTCGGGGTGCCGAAGATAATCCTTCCTTACTTGTGTTTTACCAAAAATAGAATGGGACGTGACGCAATCCCTTGAATGATGAAGATGGTCTCCAAACCAGATTTGATGACCAGAAGGTTCTTGTGATGATATAAAGATCTAATGTGTGATTAATACGAAGAAGGGTTGACAAATTGGGGGGTCTTTAAGCAGGTTATAGGCAAATTCTTAATAGTATTTGAAATCTTAGCATTTGCTGAAGTGTGCCCCACGTTGGGCGCCATAAATACACCACATGAGCTCCATTTCATTAGTTGTCACACATTTACAAGATTTACGATAAATACATTTGCTATACAATTATACTTTTCATTTCATTTTGTATATATATATATATAGATATTTAAAAATACGTAAAATTGTGTACATGTAACAAAAATACAATCCCATAACTTCTGGATACAAATCACACGACACAAAATCACAAAAAAACACAAAACTCCACACAAATCGATGGTGAGTGCTTGAGCTCGAGGCCCCGGCGCAGAGAAGAGTTCGAACACGCGAGACAAGTCCGAGCGGAGGAGTGTGTGCAGGAGGCGGGAGAGAGAGAGAGAGAGAAGCTGAGAAAGAGAAAGAGACAGCTAGAGAGAGAGAGAGAGACAGAGAGGCAGAGAGGGAGATAGAGGACGATCAAACTTGAATATGGCCAAACATTTTGCGAGGATTATTTTGTACGGTGCACAATCGGTGGGTCGGGCCTTTGTCAAGGCGATACGCCAGGAGATTGAGGCATCTCGCATCGCTGCCAATCAGCATCGATCGATCAAGAGTAGCCAGGCGAATAGCGGAGATTTGGCCCTGAAGGGGATGACCCTGCACGAGGCCCAGCAGATACTCAACGTGAAGGATCTGTCCAATGTGGAGGAAATCAAAGGGAACTACGAGCATCTGTTCAGGGTCAATGAGAAGGCTACCGGCGGCTCGTTCTATATACAGTCGAAGGTCTTCCGGGCCAAGGAGCGTATCGATAAGGAATTGCAAAATAAAGCGCAGATGGTCATCAAATCGAACGAAACCGGCGATAGTTCCGCGCAGTCGAAAAAAACTGAGTTGAGGAATTGAGGATATAATATGATATTGTGTCGTCCCTCCCTATCCCAAACATCACACACTTTCCCCCACTACCCACTACACACACTCCCGAACCGCATATTGTCTCTTGACACAGAAGCAGATGAAGAAGAAGAAGAAGAAGAAGAACTGTGTGTGTATACGATTTTTGTGCCTCGAATGATGTTTCGATCAAGTCACAATTGTTGATTAAAAATTTTGATAAATTTGAGTTAAAGCATAGAAAATGAAGCTCAATCGAGGGAAATTCTCAAATCGGTGGGCAGTTGGTGATTTGTAGATATCTATTGAAGCCCGTTTCTGACCCACATCATTGTCTTGTAAGTCCTTTCCTAAAGTCTCTCTGAAGAAAAGGGTCACGTCCCGAAGCTTGTAATTCACGGAAAGAAGTTTTGGGTTCTAAGCCAACTTCTAGCGTGCTTTAGAAAGTTTCAGGACGTGAAGAAAGTCAATATATACAAATGATCAGGAGTCGAAAATAATTGAAAACCCCTCGTACCGTTACATCCAACTGTCTGCTTTTGAGCTATTTTTATGAAACTTGGAGAAAACTATTTGATCGAATCGCTATATAAAACTACATCATTCAAAAATCATTAACTCTTCTTCTTCGTCTTCTCTTAATTTTAAAGCATGTGATAAGTCGATGATCCAAAGAAACAGCAATTATATTTTAATAAAGCTGGTGGAAAATTACGTAAAAAACAGGTGAAGAGTCTTATCATTATGAAGCATCCTTATTCTGACTTTTCGGATGGAATAAAATTAGAAACATTTAGGGTGCTTAAAACACCAACTCAAACTGTGCCAAGTTTCATTAGGATAGCTCAAAAACTCAGGGAACAGAAGGAATGTTTATTCCTAGATTTTACGATGTATATTAACTTTAACTCAAATTGTACAGTAATATAATATTTTAAAATGATATTATACACCAAGAAGGATAAGTGAGGATGAAATTCAAGACAAAATTTAGTATATAAAAGATATATAAAGCCATATACCAAATTTCAGAAATCCAGCTTTGCTAGTTGTCCAGTTCATATAGTATGTTAAATCTTAAAATGATATTATACACCAAGAAGGATAAGTGAGGATGAAATTCAAGACAAAATTTAGTAAATAAAAGCTATATAAAGCCATATACCAAATTTCAGAACTCCAGCTATGCTAGTTGCCCAGGTCATAGACTCTATTATACCGTAAAATGGTATTAAATAGCAAAAAGCGAAAATTATGATAAAGCTTAAAAAAATGTGGTAAATTAAAGCTATGTACAGTGTTATACCAAATTTCAGAGCTCCAGTTATGCTAGTTGTCCAGTTTATATAGTGTGTTATATCTGAAAATGCTATTAGATAGCAACAAGGGGGTGTTATGCTAAAACTTAAGACAACATTTTGTAAATGAAAGCTATATAAAGCCTTATACCAAATTTCAGAACTCTAGCTATGCTAGTTGCCCAGTTCATATAGTATGTCATAGCTTAAAATGATATTAGACAACAAGAAAGAGAAGTTCTGTATTTTAAAATAATATTAGATAAAAAATAAAGACAACCCAAGCTTTAGCTTAGCTTTCAAAAATATACAGTAATGCGGCTCTCAAGGTCCCAACCCCGTGGATTTCACATGAATAAATTTATAGCAAAAGGCACAAAACGGAATAATTTGTCCGTTTCGTTCGCTGAAATGGATTGTTTTTTGGCCGTGTTTAATTCAATTGGATTTGAAATAATGAGCCTATATTTGTAATTTCGGTAAAATTGCATATCCTTTAAGCCGTTCAGCTATGTCGACCGGACACAAAGGCATAATCCATAATTAAACATGAACATAAATAGTTATGTTGGGTTCTCTATCGAAATTCGTATCGATTCCATCGACGGGGCCGAAGGAGACACAACTGCAACAACTTCTGCCCCAACTCAACTCAAAGTGGACACAAAGAAGAATTGCAAGAATTCTTTGTGTTCGACGCAAAAATATTTGCAGTGCCAAATCGGAGGTGAAGTTGGGTCTATGCCGAGGGTGGATATAGGAAATAGGTAAAATAGGATGTTGGAAAATAGGATTTTAGTTTAATTTAAAGATTTTTTGGACTCTCTAGTATTATAATATGTTTTATAACTATGCCGATAAACTATCCTGAAAATTTGAGAACAATCGAATTATAAACAAGGAAGCTATAGTTCTTTAGAAGTAGATCAAAATGGGTCAAATTGGCCTAGGGTAAGAATGGATTATGTCAGCTTACAGCTTAACTATAATCTGTGGAATATCCCTATATAGATCCACATATATTATGCGTAAAATACTTCTCAATTTTTTTATGCCGCGCCATCCTTCCCTGTAAATCAAAAGACTTAATAACAAGTGAAATTTTTGTATTTTAAATTAGATTTTCAATTTGTATATTCTATATGATATTCTTAACTTATACAGAAAATTTCAGAGCAATCGGGTAACAAACACAGAAGTTATACACTAAAGAATATGAAGATGCACCCATCGAGAAGGAAACTAATTGTATATAATCTGCTTTAGGTTCTCGGTGTGTGTGCTTGACTTTAAAATACGATTTTAACTGTATTGTACCGCCGATCTGTTACTTTCAATTGGAGCGCTCTATCTTGCTCTTTCGTAGATTTTTAGGTACCGCCGGAGTCAACTTCTTCTTTCGAGATTTGCTCTACTGCTTAATACCCTTATTGGAGTTGGGTCACATTCTGTGCATTATCTTAACTTTTCCATACGGATAAAGTTGTAAACTTCTTATGCTCACCTCGCTCAAAAAGTCCGAATAATGGTCTCAAGGAGTCAACTTCAATTGCCATATCCATTGTTGTTGTAGTTAAAGACAAAATTGTGTTGCATCGTTAGCCTAATTGCATTTTACTGGGCGACATCATCAACAAGCAGCAACAACAACAAAACATATGTACATTGAGTAGGCACGACTGGGAAATACCCATTAAATTCAAACATTGACCATAATTTTCCAGTAAAGTTGAACAAATTAACCAAAACCAACGCTTGTCGATAAATATTTAGGGAAACGTTTTTGATAATATTTTGCAACTATTTCGGAAAGGTTTCGGAAGATAACCTTTATGTTTTGGAAACTTTTCTATCCTTACATCTTTCTAAAGGAGATTCAAGAGACTTTTTTAAGGCTTTACCCAAGCTCTATGGATTTAATTTATTGTTCCATGTGAAGATCCGTCCTCGGTGAACCAGTGGATAGCACACTCTCCCGCCAAGAAAGAGGTGCGAGTTCGAGTCCCGCTCATGTCGATAGGCATGACCCTCCTAGAAAAACTAGGTTGTGGCGTGGGATTTGAAATCCACCCACATAAAAAAAAGCTTTTTAGTGAAGGAAGCTGAAATAAAGGAAGACATTATATAATCCTACGCATTTTGCTTGAAAGATCTAAGACACCTTCCTAAGGCAGATGCATATTCAGGAGACCTGTTAAATGCTTTCCCTAAGCTCTTGGGATTTGGAAGCTCTGTGGAATATTTCTGGGTTAGGATCCTTTCTCAAAAGACATATGGCAGTCCTTGACCTCCTATTTGAAAGAAACACAAAGCTACAAATCAGAGGAACTCACTTCAACTCCCACACAGCTGGCATATCTTCCTTCTATTTCAAAATTTTTTACAGGGTATCTAACAGAAGTTGAGTCAAGGCATGGCAACAAACCAGACGAGAATGATGATGTTCCATGCATGCGTGAATGTCACAAGGCTGTCCGAGAGCCACAGAGCACCGGACTGCAGCAACTTGTGGATACTCCGAGCCGTTTTTGGGGGTCATCTGGTGGACAGTGGACGGTGGACGGTGGATGCTTGTAGCTGGGATTTTGGTCGGGTTGATGCCTGGCCACATAGTTGCTGATTGCATTTTTTGGTTATTAAGTCTGTACGGCTTTTATGGCCTGGCATTGTGCACTGTCATCAGTGCCGGGCGTAGAACACCTAAAATATATACTTGGATATGCACGCACACTCGATTACGGAGACAGAGACACATACGGACATACCGACATACCGACATACCGACATCCACATCCACATGAACACGCCTCAAGCGAGGGGTGTTCAAAGCTTTGAGTTAATTTCAATTCGATCGGGGAGGGATATCTCTGATTTTTACATAGTTTGCTTGCACATTTAAGTACTAGTCAACGGATTCCTCATATATCTGGACTACTATATATAGTAATGTGTTACCTTAAAGGTACTCAAGTAACTAGTTATTTAGCGCCTTTATCGGTTGGATATAGCTTAAGAGTCGGCTATCCTTTGCGTTAAGTTAAACCTGCTCCTTTTGCTCTTTGATAAAGGGCAGAGAATGGTGTCAGTTTCCTGGGATCGACATAACTTAGCAGTTCACTTTCGAAGAAAACGGAAGCTTGACATGAATGGATGTGTTTTACAACGACTTTAAGCTCCCTTGCACCTCTTCCAGAGACTACTGCTCCCTTCTCAGTCCAATGCTTTGGCTGAAGTCCGATGTTTCAGGGCGATTTTTTTATACTTTTTGTCCTGAAGAAACAATTTTTTGGCAGGACATCTGCTTTTAAAAGCCGAAGTTATAACTTTATTCTGATAAGCTTGTCTAGAAAGAGAGAAGTGTTCCATAAACAAAAATTTTCCAGCAAAGCTGGTCTGTAAGCTTATAATGCCTGTGATATCTGAGGTGGTGTTCTTGGGTCTGATATTTGCCTCAGAGGATCATGACAAAGTATGGCAGTGTTTTGATGTTAAAGGTAAGAAGAGACTCTAGGTTTTGCCTCAAACAATGTGAAACTTTTCTTATCATATGATATATTATCATCATATATATTATTATATGATGCTTTTAAGGCAGATATTTCCTTCGGACAAATAGGCATCTAACTAAACAGAATATGTCATACTCTTCTGTCAAATATTTACAAAGAAATTTTCCGAAGATAAAAGTGATCTCTGCTAAGGAGGAAGTTTGTGCTGTTCGATAACGAGTTTTTATTGAATATTAAAGTATATTTCCTTTAAGATAACTTCTCTTAAGTAGGAGACTTTACTCGCACAAATAGAGAATTATCCAAAATACTTTTGGATCAAATATTAGTCTTAAATTCCATGTGATCATTCAAAATGGAAAACGAAATACTCGTTGTACAAAAAAATTGCCTTCAAAGGAAGTTAAGTTAGAACTTTCTACCGAAGGAACCATCATCTTTAATGTAGAAGAATGTGGGCTTGGGTGTTGAAACATCTCCCTAGAAAAAAGAGGATTATTTTCTAAAGAAGGTGATAGTGTTTTGGCAAAAGTCTTTGTTTTAAGAGAAGAGGGATCTCTTCTGAGTAAAAGCAGATGATTTTCGAGAGAAGTTTTTCGCTTGAGGTTCAATATTTTCAATTGGAAACTGAAGTATGTGAAAATTTAAAGAAAGAATATAGACAAATTGTTGGCAAACTTCTCGGGCGACCCGTGTAACTAGCAGATTTCGCAACGTTTATTTTTGGAACCCAAAAGTCTCAGCGGGGTTGTGTGTTAACTTTTGACTTTTGATTTCTCTGGCCTAAATGAACCTGACCAGCGACAACAACAACAACAATTACAACAACAACAACAACAATTACAACAACTACTACAACAACAACTACAACAACAACAGCAAAAACAACAACAATACATGAAAATGTGTCGCATTCAAATGAAGCAAAACTGAATTGTGTCTGCTCAGCTGGCTGCCAGGCAGCCTGTATGGGGGGTGTCAGAGGGCGGCGGGAAGGGTGCTGGGACCCGGACCCGGACCCGGACCAGGACGAGGAGCAGGACCCGGACGAGGACTGGCTATCAACCTCCAGTGGCAGACACCACACATAATCCGCCCGCAACTAGAGAAGCTGTTGGCACATTTCGTTGCAAGATTTTTGATATTTTCATTACGTGCAGCTGCCAGTTACGCATCACCCGGAGTGTGGATGGGGGGCAGGATGTGCCGGGGAGAGCGGTGGCAGAGGGTAGGATAGAACCGTTGTACCAGGAGTATATAAAATCTTGTACATGAACAGATTTCAGTCGCTTAATCTCTGCTGACATTTTATGCAGCAGCTGAACAAGCCAAGAAAAACGGCTAACCAGCCAACAAAAGACAACAAGCGAGTGTCGAGTGAGTGCCTGATGGACTAGAGGACACCCTATGTTTGTAGCATTGAAGAATACTTAGCTAAAAACTGAGCATTTTGAGCTCCTGAGCTGGAAAAGCTTCAACCTTCAGCTTCACCTCTATCTCGTCAGCTCTCTTTTTACAGGGTTTATAGGGTATAAAAACATCTCATTTTCCTACACTCCTTGCACAGCCTGCACTCAACGCATATGAATGGAAACAGACCACAAAAATTGTGTCCTTGTGTCCAGCCGGGTTCTCCTGTCTCTCCTGCACCCTATCTCTCTCCTCCTTTGGTCGTTGTATGTCTCTCCTATGGTTAGCTAAATAATTCAAATTAGTACAAGCTGCCCCAACAACAACAACAACAACATAATAACAACAACAAGAAGTCACCCACGACACAAGTCCTCCTTTGCCCTCTCCTACTTCTTCTTATTCTATACCTTATCCTGCCCACTTCAGCTGGAGCTATATTATAGGATTGACTGAGAAGCAGACTCTTTAAATATTTCAGAGGTCTAATAAAAATTTTCATAAAATTTAACACTAATTACTATGTAATTTGATTGGGTGAGAAAATTGAAAGAGCTGGCATGGAATATCCTTGTAAAGAATGGTCAATAGGAGGAAGAAACCTATTTAGCCACTTAGTCAGCCTCTTCACTTGGTTATATGTCCGTCTGTCTGCCTATTTGTCTGTTTGTGAGTCGAAAGGTTGCCGAAATTTTGTAACCAAATCGACGGAACGACATATTTTACATAATAACATCTATTTTTTTATGGTTTCCATCAATGTTCATTATCCAACGATCCATTGAATGTGAAATCATATTCAGCCCAAAATAGGGACAAAGGAAATTTGGAAAAATTAAGGGTAAAATGAAAAGAAAAAATCACTAAATAAAGATAAATTCAAAAACCCGAATAGGCCTAGGAAATACAAAAAAAATTAAAGACATTAGAGAAGAGATTGGAAAATACGCTTTAGTTGGTAGAGGCTTATCCAACAATAAGGAAGAGTTTAGAATTGATAGATGTAACAAGAGCGGAGAAAAAGATTTCTCGTTATCTCTAAAGAGAAGATGTAAAAAAAGAGAAGAGAAGTAGAGGAGAAGATGAAAAGAATAGAAGAAAAGAAGCTTCACTAGAAGTTTTAATATGAGGGGTGTGAGAAAGATAGGGAAAGCATCAGAGGAAGAGAGTAATTGAAGAGAATAGAGAATGGAAGATAAGAAGAGAATGAAAAGATTGAGCGAAGAAATGCGTACGAAGTAAGGAAGTGAGAAACATGGAAGTAAGGGAAGAGCTTAATGAACTACGAAAAAGTTGTAGAAGAAACTTAGGAAAGTATCAAGTAGCGGCCAAAGGGTATTACTAACCTTTCCTTTAGATAAAGAGCTGCGAAATACCCCAGCAAGTCATCCAAACGTTAAACGCGTTCGGGGGAACCCCAGACCTCGTTTACTTGCCGAGTTGAGAGGATTTCCTTGCTGCAATTGACATATACCCATTATTTTTGACAACTCGAAACAGAGAGATCAATGGCCTAAACAACAAAGTGCTTACAATTATTTCCCCCGTAAACCCCCTTGACATCTGATTTTTCTCATTGTGTCAAAAAATTCTCTCCGTCTCCTCTATGCCCCGATTTTCTTTCTCTCTCTCTCTCTCTCTGGGCATGATTTTAGCGAATTGCGTTAAGCTGCTCCCTCTTCTGGCCCCTCCTGATCCCTGCCTCCCCGCGCTGTCGAATGCAACCTCTTGTTACCATCCTTGCCACTTATTTCAGAACATGAAATTTCAATTAGGCGGCAACTCTCTGCTGTTTTTCTGGTCAATTTAATGCAACCATATTGCCAGTTGCACACACACACACACACACACACACACACACACACACACACACACACACACACACACATCATGTTGCAAGTGTCAGTTGCGCTTTTATTTGCCCGCCGTTGCAAATTGCACGTAAAAACCAACAAGAACATTTGCTGCACTCCTCGCATTTGGTTCCCCCTCCCCCTCTCGTTACTCCCTCCGCCTCCGCCTCCGCCTCCGCCTACAACACAAACACGCCCCGCCCCCTCGCTCCGTGTCAAAGGGTATTCATTTCGTGTGCAACTCATGTGAGTTGTTAATGACAAAAGATCAGCGCCGTCTGGCAACGCTGTTTGACAGCGATTTGACAACCCTGACATCGGCCCAGACCCGTGACGAAGCTCTTAACAGTGTTGGTAAATGTTACAAATTAACACCGCTTTGCTATATCCAGAAATCAGCTGAACATTAAACATAACCAACTTATGCGATTTCGGCATACCCTGTCAGCTCTACGAGCCATCAAAATTTCTGTCTTGATTTTATGGAATGTACTCTTTTGGCCATAAGCTTTTGACTGGAATACAAAATATATCACATCATTATATCTTGTCATAACATATTATATATAATACCATATCATATCATGCATTTTCATTTCATGTCATATTATACCAAATCATATTATATAATATCGAATGATATCATTTAATATCCTATCTTGTCATATTATACCATATCATTCGATGCATTATCATACTATAACATATTATATCATATAATAGCATATCGTATCACACAATATCAAATCAAATATCATATCATATCGAATCATATCTTACAATATCATATCTTGTCATATTATATATATATTATATATATATACCATATCATATCATGTATTATCATACCATATTTTATAAGTTCATAGGTAATTCGTGTTTTGGTAACTTCTAAAACATTGAGAAATAGTAAAGGGAATGGGAAGGTCAACAAATATAATCCATTGACCAAAATGGTTACTTTTCCGCAAATTCTACATCATATAATTTCAGTCTTTACTATCCGATCATACTGAAATTTACAGGATAGCTTTATGATACAGGTATATTTATACGATACAAATTTCAAAACATTTTATTAAGAACTGTTGAATTTATGGACACCTATTAATTTTCGGGAGATCATATTACGGTGAGAAAACTCATTTTCTGTATATGATTTTATGATAATTGTGTAAGAGTTCTGGTTGTTACACACATTTTCTTACTTTCCGGGAAAATCGTGAGGGTTATCAAAATTTTGGAAAATGCCATTCTATAGCTTATATGACATATATATCAATTTCGGAGTCAGCTACTTTATAAAAGCTAAAGTTGGGACCATTTTAGGGCAAAGTATGCCTATCGTTTTTTGGGCAAATGGGGCGTGGCATCCAAAATTAAATACAATGAGGATATGCGTATGCTTGCACAGATCCTCATGCTAAGTTTGGAGGGTCGAGCTCTTTTAGGTCTATAAAGTGCAAATATGCATTCTGAGATATAGACGGACGAAAGATCAGGATAGGAATAGATATACTTTAGTGGGAGCTCCTCTTGCCTTTTCTATACAGTAGTGTTTTCATTGGGAAGCGTTACCCCTTTTTTTCTCCAAAGATTTTTTAGTCGGATTCTTTGATTGTTTTATCCATTCCGATTCAGAACTAGTTCAATCCCTTTGGCTTGAAAATTAGTAGGCCTTGGTAGGCATCTGACACACGACACTCCCCATAACTCTCCTCAGTCAGTTCAAGCAGTTCGACCAAGTAAAACATCTAAAAATCGAAAAAAACAAAATTTTAAACAAATTGTGAAAAAATCCAGTTTTTCTATTTCTAATTCAATCGAACTTTTTGAATCAATGGAGAGCGATGGTCGATTGCTTACTAGCGGTGGTTTTCGATCTGATGCTGGGGATTCTCGTGGCGATGCTGATGGCGTTATCGCTGGGCCTGTTTACGGTGTTTCAGTCGGAACCCACGGAGGGGGCGATGCCGACAACCAATTGATGATGCCCGAGCCGGGAACAGTACCGCGTTCTTCCATGATGCGTCGTCTCCAGGGCGGCGTCGATGGGGAACTGAGCAGTGGAGCAGATCGCTCCAACTTGGCTCGTGCTCGCAATGGTCTGGTCACACCGGTGCGCCGTATGCCAACTGGACCACGCTCCGGCGAGCTGGATGCGGATTGGGACTTGGACTTGGATGTGGATGTGGAGAAACCCAATGAGTTCTTGCGCTTCTTTCTGCGCATGGGTTTCGGGGCTCTGATGCATCCGTATGAATATGCCAAGGTCCTGATGCAGCTGGGTCATGAGCCGATGCCGGCTGTGGCTGCCCCGAATTGGCTGGGTCGCGTCACCCTGTTTCTGCCCAGTGTGCATCAATATATACGCTATATCAAGCACACCGATGGATTTGTGGGCCTCTATCGTGGCCTGGGACCGCGCGTCTTTAGCAGCGCCATCTCGGCCCTCTTCTCGGAGAGCCTGGTCAAGATGGTGGGCATGGCGGCGTATCGCCGTCGTCGCAATGCCCACAAATCCCATACTCTGCAGGAATATAGCTGGAATCTGCTGCGTGATAGCCTCATTATAACCACCGGATTGGTCCTCTCGCATCCCTTCTATGTCATCTCGGTGCGTCAGATGGCCCAGTTTGTGGGTCGCGAGGTGGCCTACACGGGCATCTGCGATAGCGTGCGTGAGATTTTCGCACAACATGGACTTGCTGGCTTCTATGCGGGATTTGTGCCACGCCTACTTGGGGATCTGGGCGTGCTGTTCTTGACCAGTTCGCTGAGCACCGTCTGCAACCGTGTCTTTCTGCTGAAGTCCGCACAGAGGGAGTATAACTCGGCGATGATTCAGTTCGGCGCTATCATATTGCTTTATCCCCTGCAGGTGGTTGGCGCCTGCATGGCCTGCTCTGGCTCTGGCATTGCGGCTGGTGCTCCTCCGTATATGCCCGTTTACTCCCAATGGCTGGATTGTCTTATCGATCTGTTTGCACGTGGCGATCATTACCGCGGAGCCTTCATTTTCCGACGTACTCTACCAAAGTTGCAATGGCAACGCTTCCAGGAACCACTGGGCCTAGGACGCAAGCACTGAAACCCCCCAGCACCCCAAGGACCCCAACTAAGCTAACTAACACTTGGACTAACCCTTACACTAACCGGAACTAGGAAGACTTCTTTGGTTGATTTTATTTTGTTATTTGTATTTGTATTCAATGCGTTCCATGGGTGTTTCTCTGTGTTCGCAAACCCCCTATTGGGCCCCACGTATTTCGAGTTATATTATATTTTTATAAAAAATTTAAACCTAAAAAAACATGCGGATTTGTATACTCTTTCCGTAGACCTCCAAAAGTTGCAGGATGGACAGAAGGACCAAAGAAATCGATTGAGGCATGTCCGTCCGTCTACCCGTTTGTCGGTCCATCCGTCCGTCCGTCCGTATGTAAGCAAACTAGTCGGACGGACGGATCGGAGCTTTATATTTGGTGCGAGCCAGTTCGAGTCCCGCTCTTGTCGATAGGCAGGACCCTCCTAGAAAAACTAGATTGTGGCGTAGGATTTGAAATCCACCCACGTGAAAAGAAGTTCTTCAGTGAAGGAAGGAAGTGAGGGAAGAATAAAGAAAAATAGTGCTTCAGGCTGTAGCCCGATACGGTTGTTATGGATCTTATTTGCCATAAAACCCTCTCGGAAACGCAAAACTTTAGGTCCTGCCCTCATTTTCCATGCATATTAAAAAATGAGTTAAAGAATTATAAAAATATATATTTCCCGTTCGTCATAATATGGATGCCGCGTGGGCTTCCGACTTCCGTAAATAATACGTTGGCGGTTTCAATTTTATAACGTAAATCCAATTAACACACACGCACACACACTCGCACAACAAAAGGTGTTAATCGACGTCATTTTGATGTAAAACGAGCGATGAGTCCGATGTGTGCGATGATATTGTTGTATATTTCATGACCGCATATGCGATGCGTAATTAACAGCAACAACAATAGCAACAACAACTAATGATAATATTATGATTATACTTCCATGTGCACAACTAGCCAGATACCCTGTAAATAGTTGTAACAAAGCTATAGTCACAGATAGATGCAAGCAGAGTTGGTAAGAAGAATTTGGGACTAGTTTGAAAAAGGCATCAATAAATATGTCAATCTGTCGTTATATCATTATATCATAACCGAATCATATCATAACCGAATTTTAAGAAAGCTTAAAACGTAAAGTTCATAATGTGATTTTGGACCAAACAATTAGAATAAGTTCACTTACATCATAGTTTGGTTCCGCATGCCTAAAAACCCATCCTGTGGGTACCCTCCTAAGGCAGGGGCTTCTGATAGAAACCACTTTCCAAAGGCTAAGGTATACAACCTCAATTTCAATGAAAGAACTGATAAAGTTTTCCTAGACGAAAAGGTTAGATAAGAGCTACTCCTCAGTTAGCTTAAATAATTTGAAGAAGAAGTAGAGGTTGTGGTAACCGAGATCTTTGAGCATTTTCTGTCCACTTGTCCTCATGTCCCACACACAAAGGTCTATCGGAGAAATGATATTCCCGAGCTTAGACTCTGTAAATAACCGGCAAAATTTTTCTCCTAGGTCAAAGACAGGTACTGGATGAGGTAACCGAGATTCTTAAACATCTTCAAGCACCCATCTCTATGATCTTCAATCGGTTAAAGACACAAACAATTCTAACTTTGAGTTATATGTGAGAGGTGCTAGTTTAAAAGACTGGTTATTTCACCTAATATAACCTATTTATAGTTCCATTTCAAAAGGTTGGAGCCCTATGCATATCAGTATTATTTGAATCCATTCTCTTGATTTCCATGTGCACCGAAGATATTAGCAGGCACCTACTTAATGTTAAACGAGGCGAAGAACTTCTTCGGGAACATCCTGAATGCATTGTATCAGTTTGTGGATGTTATTCCTAAGTTTTCTCGGGTTTTTACTCTTCAATTGAAGTAAGAAATTTTAGCCTCGGGATAGTTGGAAAAACTTGCCTTGTTTATTGTTCCATTGAGCAGGTTGACCGAAACCCAAGGGACCCATCTTTTGTTTAAATCCATGAGACTACGACAGTGGTATCTAGGAGAGGCCATTTTTCAAAAGATAAAGAGTGGAACCTCGATGTCAATTAACTACCACTTAAAGTTTTCGTAGAAGCAAACTCTATAATAGCATGTCCTACATAAGTCCAAATCATTCAAAGAACAATTACGTCCTTGAGCAGCTGCTGTGCAGTGAGGTCAAATATTTCTCCGGGAACTCCCTGAATGCATTGCAATCGTGATATTATCGATACTTGGAATACGAACATAGGAACCCTTGGGGCTTATGAGGTCCTTGGCACTCCCTGCCAATAACTGTTACCATCTCTTGCCATCTTGTCCAATTGTAGGAAGAAACTTTTGCCTCGGGAAAATTGGGAAAACTTACCTTTTCGTACAGTTCCATTCTGCTGCTGGTGCATGACGAATGGGTTGACGGAGACCTTAGAAACACATCTTTTGTGAGACAGTGAGACTCTAAGACAGTGGTATCTAGGAGATACCATGTTTCATAAGATGAAGTAAGTCTGTAATTTCGATATTACAGACCTCTTAAAGTTCTCTTAGTGCAAAGGCAACTTTATAAGAGCATCTCCTAGATAAGTCTAAATATCTTGAAAAACAAGTAGAGGATGTTCCTTGAGCTGCTGCCGTGCAACTGTACTTTGCTTTAAACCATGGATCAAATCCTTAAATTGGGAAATAAGTACTGCTTCTACCTTCAGGTTAGCATGCCTGCTTATGAACTCACTCAATTTACAGGGTATACACAACATGAACAATTGGCAGCCAGGTTAATGAGCCATCATTGATTATGCATATGAGTTGTGCGGTGTGTGTGTGGTGTGTATGGGTGTATGGGTGTATATGTGTGTGGGTGTAGATGTGTGTGTCGGGGACTGTAAGGAGGGAGGTGTAAGAGGTGTGTGTAAAGAGTTTCCGCGGCTTCACACATCAAATTAAATGTTACATATGCTAATGAAATCAACCAAAATTATGAGCAATTATGAATAGCTTAATGGGGATTGCAACTGTCAATGCCGCAGATACTAGCTAAAACTTCAGATGTGTGTGTGAGGTGCGTGTGCGTGTGAGTTAGCTTTAAAGCCAAAACTTTGGCTTAAAGCCAAACATGCAAAAGTCAAGGTAAAAACAGACAAAAAACGCAGCCACGTGTAAATTACAAACTTGTAAGATTTTCGTTACGGCGTATTTTGCACGTTGAACAGGGGCGGAGATGAAGAACTCCTGCCCATCTGGCAACCCTGTAAGCCCCCCGTACTGCACGAAAGTGCCGCCAGCTGCCGCCGTTTGTCAGCCAACTGTGTCAGCCTCAGCCCCTCGCAAAGGAAGTTTCCCTCTTGTTTTCCGTTTTTTTGGGGGCGGTGGAAAGTGTGTGCAACGGGGGGCGGGGGGCTGGGGGCTGGGGGCGGAGGGCGTGTCATCTTCACGTAATGCCAACAATTACGCAGCTGAATATTTTATGAGCCAAGCAGATTAATATGAATATTTTATTATCCTTTTGTAGACCTTCTGTAGTTGCGCTCCGTGAGTCCTGCGAGTCCTTGGGAGCTTAACTCAGCTGTAAATCATCCTGAGTCCTCCTGAGTTACTGTTACGGTTACTGTTACTGTTACTGTTACTGTTACTGTTACTGTTACTGTTACTGTTACTGTTACTGTTACTGTTACTGTTACTGTT
>JBANCY010000724.1:0-21544 GCA_037040045.1 Phorticella flavipennis | reverse complement strand
TTTCCCGAAGATTTAAAATAGTTTTTTATCCTAATTTTGATCACAGAAATGGAAAAAAACTGAAATTTCGAGTTTTTCTTTTTCAAAATTTTTTCAACACAGGGGGGACCCTTACCTCAAATTCCAAAAAATTTTCGAAAAAATTTTTTTTTCGCGAAATGAATACAAATTTAATGTGGAACGAGTTGGACTCAAAAATCATGATATAAGCGGTTTAACAAGTCAAAATCGGTTCAGTTTTGACCAAGTTATGAGCATTTGAATTATGTCCCCGCAAAATAATATTGACTTTAGGTTTGGAAATTTTCCTCGATTTCTGACCGATGAACGTACGTTCGGACAAATGGACATGACTATATTTATTCGACTATGCTGATGAAATAAATATATACTTTAGGTTCAACTGCTTAACTTAACTCGGAATGTTAAGGATATTAAAGTCCAATCTAACTTAACTTAATGAAAATATAAAATATTTTATACAGAAAGTTTCTACATTATCTATAAGATTGTTAATCCAATTTTAATGAAAATTTGTTTATAAACACAGAAAAAATTTAATATAAATCCGGCTTAGTTTGGTTTTTTATATATTCAAAAGTCAATAAGATCATTGTGGAGAAACAAAAAGATTATATGGTGCCTATTCGATTACTATTAAGAGAATCTTAACTATTTTAACATATATACTGCCAAATTCAAAGTGCCCAAAGCAAGCGTATTGAAAAGCGACTCGTGTTGTGTTTAGACATCAATTTGGCACGATCTCTTAAACGATATATAATCACTTCCTGACAGATATATATTGTTCGTCTAATATAAATTGTTTCAAGTTTTGACTTATGCCGTGACAACGTCGTAAAGTGTTAAAAATAGAAACCTTGTAAAATATGATACAATGACACTAGCTCATTCTGTTATGCAGAAGTCAAATGTAGCCTATACATTTTAAATTTACGGGGTATACCAGACGCACGTGTTCGTAGACCTATTTATAATGCTTGATACGCATATTATATCTAGTTCCAGATGACACAGAAAATAACTGTTTATAAAGTAGAAATCAAGAAACTTGCTTAGCATATAGAAATATATGTATTAATTTTGATTTTGATTGTGATTATGATTAATCCATATTAATCAGGGAACACGCTGACTTATGAATATTAATGAGAACACATCTGGGGTGATTTACAATCCCACAAACATTTCATTTTCATATTGCTTGTTACATGCATGGAAAAAGGCGTGTCGAGATCTTTATCGAGTGGGGCCTACGTAAAACTTGTTCCCATTTCCATTTCCATTTCCATGCCCGTTCCCATTCCCTTTCCCAAGCGATAAGCACGATGTGTTAACGCGGGCAAAGTGAACGTTAAATTTATTATTAATTTTTTTTATGATCAAAAAACCAAATGTTTCGAAATCGCTTTGGGGGAAAATTGGTTTTCCAATTGAATTTGCCAAACAGATTGGGCATTAAATTGAGTTCTCTGGAAGATTTTTCGGATGAATCACGGCGAGAATAAAAACAGGAAAAAACACACTTGTTAAGAACAGATTTATCAACAATTATCTACACGTTTAATTAACTGCTTTTGCAGTTATTAATTTCATTTATTACGTGGTTTTTATAGACCCCGGGCATGTTATAAGGAAACCAGTCAGACTCACCGGAGATTTCATAATCTTCTCCGAAGTTGTGTCAGAATTTAAATGTATAATCATTGCACCCCAGTAAATTTAAGAAGAAAACCGCCAAAGAAGATTCGAACCTCCGACACAATAAACTCAATCACAGAAGTATTATTATTATTATATGGCCATAACAACCCTATCGGGTCACAGCCTGAAGCACTATTTTCCTTCATTTCCGCTTCCTTTACTGAAGAACTTTTTTTTTACGTGAATGGATTTAAAATCCTACGCCACAACATAGTATTTCTAGGAGCGTCAAGTATATGAGTGGGTCTCGAACCTACTCCTCTTGTTTGGCGGGACCGTGCAAATTGCATTGGTCCACCGAGGTCCCCAAAGGTTATTATAATATATGAAAAACTTAACTCCCAACAAAGCTTTTACAATCTTTCCGAAGTTATGAAACCAATGTACATTTGTTACTAGCCCAAAGTGATTGCATAAAGATTCTTAATCAGAGCCGGGGACTTGAAACTGTGACTTATGAACATCTATCTTGGCGCAAGCTCAAACAATTGCAACAAAGTCCCACTTGATAAGCATATGTCAAATTCAGTATATACTATATATAAGTGTAGGAAAAGTTAATAAGATTATAAAACACAATGGGTGCCTTATCCCAGAATTTTTATTTAAATATTAAGAAAGCCTATTTTACGTGTCTAAAAGTTTTGAAATTACTCGATAAAAATATTGATATATATGTATAAAATTTCAATTCGTTAGCCCCTTGTTAGGAGCCTCGGTGGACCAGTGGATAGCGCACTGTGCCGCCAAACAAGAGGTGCGAGGAGCGAGTTCGAGTCCCGCTCATATCTATAGGCATGACCCTCCTAGAAACTTAAGTAAAAAAGGTTCTTCAGTGAAGGAAGCAGAAATAAAGAGAAATAGTGCTTCATGCATTGACCTAATCGGGTTGTTATGGCCATATAATAATAGCTTAAAAAACAAGGTAAATGTAGGCAAAACAAATATTTGGTTGTATGACTGCTATATGATATAGTGGTTCGATCTTTTTGAAGTCAAACGATAGACAATAATATTTAAGTATATGTTGAATTTCAAGATATAAACTTGAAAAACATGGGAAATATGGGGAAAACCCACTTTTTGCTGAATGACAGCTATGTGATATAGTGCACCGATTCGGTTGGTTTCGACTAATGTGCAGCCTATTTACCAAATTTCATTAATATGGGCTTAGTTTTCACATTCTGGAGGGAACTTTAGGGCTCTACTATTATATACTAGATTTTTGGATACGCTCATATATAATCAGAGAAATAATGATATTTTCAAAAAAAAAAAAAACAAGTTCCAAAAACATATTATTCCTTATGACTTGTTGTTGTCCCAATCAATAAGAGATATAGTAGAATATACAGTTATTTGCCAAATTGATTTAATATATTCATTTATGTTAATGGTATTCTTGGCACACGCACAATTTGCGGGCCGTGCGGGGTGTCTGTGGGTCGGTCAAAGGCAGATGTCAAGTGTCAAGCGCCAAGCGGCGGCGGCGCCCCCCGCTGACAAGTGTCATTTGCCAATCAAACGGTAAATGTGCAGGCTAACAAGTGTCATGCGAGCATGTTAGAGAGAGAGAGAGAGAGAGAGAGAGAGAGAGAGAGAGAGAGGCAAATAGAGAGGGGGAGAAAGAGGCGGCAGGTAGGCATTTATTTTGGTTTGTTTATGACTTTGACCTCTAGCCAAAGCGGGACAAGAACAGACGAGTGCATTGATCAAACAAGCGCCGACTCGCTCGCACACACACACACACACACACACACAGTGCATATCAGATATAACTATACAGTTATGCAGCTCCTCCAGATAGAGTGCACGTTGACTGATAACGTCAAAACAAAACCCAAAAAAAAAAAATCAGTGGAAAATTTTAAGAAAAGAAAAGAAATACTTTCACCCCGTGTTCAATGAATTTTTACCTTACGTATGGCTTTGGAGTCGCCGGCCCGCGTGGGGATCAGTGTATTATCCAAGTCGAAGTAGAACGCGGAGATTTTCGCACAAATTCCATCGAAGGGGCTCGAGTGCTTCAGGCTGGAGGCCGAAAGTTTGCTAGCGGCCATGAGTTATTGCCACGCACTGTAACCGCTGGGCGACTCTCTTACACTTCACTACACTACACTTGAGGGCGGGGCGGGCCGGGGCTGTGGGGGTGGTGGTGGTGGTCTTGGCGCAGGTTTCTTAACGGACCGAAATGTGGATTTTTGTTTATAAATTTGGAAATTTTTACGTTTTTTTTTTTTTTTGGCGCGCCAAATATTATTACGATTTTTGAAAAACGAAAAAAAAAGAACAGTAAGTCGGAAAAGTTAGTTGCTCGCGTTTTGCTGGTTAAACAGCAACTAAACTAAACAAAATAAAGTTAAACAAGGGAACAGGCGAGTGTAGCCAAAGTAAGAGCGCAGCGACGACTGAAAGAAAGTCTACGCACGCACGCCGCGCACAGTGCCTGCCGCCAGTAAGCACACTCGACGCCATAGTACGAAAAATCTCCATGTCAAACAGTGGTGCCATTTCTATTTTGAGCAAAAAAAAAAGCTAAATCAACGGAAAAATACTAAAAAAAAATGCGAAACAGTTGAGAAAAAAGGTTAATTTTTATAAAATAATGTGTTTGTTTTTCCCTCAGTCACAATCCCAATCCCAATAATTCGAAATCCCAAGGGAATTGAAATGTTTTCGATTTAGACGAGTTTTTCATTTAACGAGATTTCTATTAATACATAGGGTTTTTTTTCAGGGGACCTGAAATTTATTCAAATTATCGCGATTATCGATTAAGCGGGGCACAAATTATCGGGATTTTCGACTGTATCATAACAAAAAGAAATCCACTTTTTATATACATATGCTTACATTAGAGTATATAGAATAAAAATAGCATATTTTCTGCATTATCGCTTGGACAAGTCTCGTTGTACTATTGTAGTTAAGCAATATTATTCTTGTCTCTAGCACAAAAATTGCGACATTATACCAAATTTGCAGTCGATACCTCTATAAATGCAAAAGCTGTGACTACTTTATAGAAAATCGGCAAAGTTGGCGTGGTATTATCAAAATGTCAGAACTTAACTGGTATATTGTTTACACGGAAATTCGTGCCAAATTTAGAGTCTATAGCTCTTGTAGTTCCCGAGATCATCGCGTTCACAGACAAATATGGTTATATCGACTCGGCTATTGAGGCTGATCAGGAATATATATACTTTATGAGCTCTGCCACGCCTTCTGTGCACAATAGGGTTGTTATGACCATATAAAAAAGAATAAAGAAGTGCTTAAATTTGGTAAAAAACGTACATTACCCGCTGCCCGCTAGTTCCAAACTTTACAAAAAAAAAGCCAAATCTGACGGGAAAAAATCGTAAATGACCCCACCGATTGTCAGACAGTCTACAAAAGATATCTATACCAAATTTGATATAGAATATACATATTATTTATCTCAAGCACACTGAATTTTCATTTGAAATTTTCTCTTAAAATATTTATTATTTTTGGGTACGCTGCTTTACCGCAGTCACTGTTTATAGAGCAGCATGCTCGGGTCAGGTCGCTCAGTAATGAGTCAGAGCGAGTCAGACATACTCTCTCAGTGGTTTTTTTATATTTTTTTTGTTACATATAGTTTGCATAACAATTTTATAT
This sequence comes from Phorticella flavipennis, assembly GCA_037040045.1. NCBI lineage: Eukaryota > Metazoa > Arthropoda > Insecta > Diptera > Drosophilidae > Phorticella > Phorticella flavipennis. The sequence goes on along the minus strand of JBANCY010000724.1, from coordinate 16,168 downwards.
AATTTATTATATTAGTAAATTATTACGCGCATGTAAATATTTAAACTACGCCATTTATTTATTGTTTAATTAACATAATTTCTGCGCATTTCGCGTGCATTTTTCAACACTGTTATCGATAAGTTTGCAGTATTTTTTTTGGCGTTGTGGCAACTTTGGGTGCTTTTTTGTGCGCGCTTCGCAGTGTGGCAACGCCAACAATTGTATTGCGGACTAAATTTGTTTACAAACGCGCTAAAATTTTGCTTAAATTGATTTTAATTAATTTGCAACAATGAATAAGCCAAAAACAAATACTAATTCGCAGGCCAAAGGTAAGCTGATGAAATATGCTGTTTGCATTGTGTTAAGCACGTTTATTGCTCCAATAGAGACCAACATCCTCAAGGCGGTCAATGAAGATCTGGCTGGTGCCGCCGCCGCAGCAGCTTCAGAAACTGAGACCAAAGATCCGAGTTCCAAAGAGGCTGATCTCATGTCCATGGAAACACTGCGCGAATCGCCCGTGCAGTGGCCACAGCGCTGTAAGTGGCAACACACACACAACGAGATTTGCTATTATTAACCTTTTGGTTTTTTGTTATGTTTAGTTCCCGGCATGGATGAGTTCCTAACCACGAGTGAGACACCAATACATACACCCAGTTCCGATGGCGGACCAGCTTCAGGCGGCATCACCATGGCGGCAATCAACGGTAAATCCTGTTTACAGTTATCTCTGGTGGCGCCAAGTCTCCGCGTCGCTTTTGGCGAAATGCGAGGAACATTTCTTAACTTTTTGCGGAATTCTTGCAGAATTTGCTCGTCTGCCGCCCGAACAGTTGCTGGAGAAGATCAACGCCATGCACAAGGAGATCTATCGCCTGGGCGTGCGTGAGTCCAAAGAGATGACGCGCGGCAAGCTCTTGGGCATCTTCGATCGCGATTTCTTCTCCAAAACAAAGGGCATGCGCGACTAAAGGGTCGTCCACGCACAACTCGAAAGTTCCAACATGTAGCAAATTAATCATCTATCATCCAAGCAAAACAACAAACACAATCACACAACACCACAACACAACACACACAACATATAAGTCCACCAAGTGGGCTTGAAAAACACGTTTACTCCCAATACAAATAAAAAAGTACAAAATAATATAAAAAAAACGAAAAAAAAAGTCTCTTATCTTCTTTAGTCTTTGGAAATAACATGATATGTTTATAGACTTTGTAACGAAATCTGTAAAAGCATCTTAGACCCCCAAGACGGAAATGGAAATCTATTGGTTCCCCAGAACTTTTGTAAAACATCTGCACACTTGTCTGAATCCGCCAGTTCCATAGACTATATCAAGTCGAACTTGCTCAAAATACTCCATGTTTTTATATCCTAATCTCATTTGAAACATGAGAACAATATAATAGTTTTGTTGGAAATCGGTTGAAAGAGGCGTGGTAGACCGAAAGACATGGTAGACTCGATACTTGATCAGTCTATATGGAGCTAGAGATTCCAAATTTGCTATGAAAACACTATTATTGTTATTATATTAACATTATATGGTCATAACAACCCTATCGTTTCACCGTCTAAAGCACTATTTGCCTCTATTTCTGCGTACTTCACTGATTTATTTACGTCTCCCACAATAAAGGTTCATGCTCTCAACATGTGTGGGGCTCGAACCCACATGTTTGGCGGGACAATGCGCTATCCACTGGGTACATAAGATCCGTGTATAGCATAAGCTAATCAAGATTGTTTTCATTTGCCCCATTCGTCTGGAACTGACTATTTATAGAACTTTCCCTTTTTCCGGAAAATAACGAAATATGTGCTAAAGTTATGAAATTTGCTTTATAGGCTATACAGAAAAACTTTCGAAAATTTAAATATTATTATAACAACCCTATTGGGTCACAGCTTGAAGAACTATTTGCCTGCTATTTCTGCTTGCTTTACTGAAAATTTGTTTACCCATGTGGATTCCAAATCCTACGACACAACCTAGTTTTTTCTGGGAGGGTTCTGCTCTCAACATGAGTAGAGCTCGAATCCACGACCTCTTGTTAGGCGGAACACTATCCACTGGCCGCAACAATTTTTATAGGTGTCCATAAATTCTACAGTGCTTAACATAATGATACACTATAGATATACTTATCACACGTAGGAGTTGCAGAATACGGGTCAAAATGGCAAAAGGTGAAATATGGATTATATCAACTTGCGACTGAACATCTAGATAGCATCTAGATTCGCAAAAAGTGCAACATTTTTTAAGCCACGCCCCCTTCACCGTAAATAAAAAACATCAATAACAGGTGTAATTTTCGGATTTTGAAGAATGTTCTTAATTCATTCTGAAATTTTCAAAGCAATCGTAGAATAAATACAAAAAGATATTAAATATCCACCTACTTGGATCAGGGTATCTCGTAGTAGTTACACTCGACTAGAAGCTTCTTACTTCTCAAACAATCCCTCAAATTTCTTCACTCTCTACCAGTCCACCAAATTTCAAACATGATAAAAAATATCGATACGTACTTTTGTACTATCTTTTAAAATAGTCATAGATTATGGCTTATCGCAAAGATACATGAAATCTTCTGTGAACGGAATTTAGTACACAGCTGGGCTAAGGGTAACTCGTAGTCGATTTCATTATCTGTCAATCCACCAAATTTAAGAAGAATCGGCCCATAAATATGGTAAAAATATCGATATTTGCTTTTCTACTATCTTTTCAAATAGGTAGATTATGGCTCAGCGCAAATTTTATGAAATCTTCTAGTGCCTGATCGCTTGTTTCTATATAAAATGATATACATATTGGTATAGTTAATAAAAACAAGAGTTCTTTTAACGCTAGTCAACAATATATAGCATATATATGTATTTATATTTTTCCATTAAATTATCAGTTAAGATATATAATATATATATATATTGAGTCTACATGCAATTCCAATATATTTCCGTTACAATATTTCTTTTATTTTGGTACTAAGAAGTAATTCTGAGAAATTTTTGGAAAAGTATTATGAAATAGAGCGAGAAAGCGAGATACACGTAGAAAGGGACAGTCGATAAGCGAGATGGGCGAGAGGAGAAGGCACAATTGATAAGTTCCAACATTTAACTCGGCTACTTTCTAAGTGTGGTTCGAGTGGTTCGTGTGGCTCGAGAGTGTGTTCCTGGTGCAGGTACCTTCGTGTATTTATGCATTATAACACCTTGTACATCATGTGGTTCCATGTGGAATCGAAAATGGTGTTTGGGATGTGTTTGTTTTTCTTTTTATATAGGATTTTGGTCCAGTTTTGATAATGTAGACTCCGCAGTGTTATGGGCCAATGTTTAGTTCCAATTTAAGCAAAGATCTGTAAATTTTCTTGAAATTAATTTTTGGTTTTTTGAAATTTCCATATATTATGTTTTTTTTAATTACTTACGAAAATTTGGATTTATGGTATGGAAAAGTTTACTGTGGGCTGCAAAATGATCATGATAGAACGGAGAAGCAATACCCAAAGATTCAATCATTGTTTCGATAAGAAAATTTAACTTATTCCGAATCGAACCCAGTCTGAGTTCTTAAATGCCAAAAATGAACTACGATTGATATTCTTTTGGTACTAAAATTTTAGATTTTAGGATTAAAGCACAATCAATATGAGAATTTTTTGATCTTCGCAAAAAAAAGGATGAAAAAGAGGATAAAGAAAAATATTACAAAATTTCAGATATTTTTGGAAGACTGCTAAATTCTGAATTCTAAAACTTCGTACTGCTGGAAAACTGAAAAAGTGGTTAAAGAAATACATATCTAATCTTAAGAATAAAAACATTAACAAAATATTCAGATACATAAAAAAAACCTAAAAATCTTGGAAAATTGTGAAAAAGTGGACTAAGCTGACTTCTTAAAATTTTCCATAATGATATAGAAATCTGTTTCTATCATAAAGATTAAACGCCTGAAGGTATACATAAAATTTCAGATACATAAAAAAATCACATAATGCTCTTAAAATTTTGGAAATGGAAGTAATTGTTACAAATTCCAATCAAAAGAATGAAAATCTTCATTAAATTTCAGATACACAAAAACAAATTCTGAATTTTTTTTCCAATTTCCCCATTAAAAGAACCTCTGATATCTGCTTACTCCTTGAACAGAAACATCCTGAGTATTTGGAAAAGTGTTGTATATGTTTGTGGATTGGACCATTTTGGGATTAAACCACTGATGTACATACGATATATATATACATATACATAAATATATATATAGAATTTAGCATCTACCATTATATATATTGTATATATATGTATATAGCATATCATATATATGTATATGGGAAGCCATGGAGTGTGTTCCATAGTTGCGTCTATTCCAGCCACTGCATGGCGAAACGCTGCTCAAAAGTGATGCGGTTATAGACGCCGACATCGGCCAGCTGGATGGGATCGGTGTAGTGGCCATATCGTCGTATGTCCAGCATGGCCACGTCGAACATTTGCTTCCACATGGTCAGATCCGTGACGCTCATGTGGATGGGCAACTGCGGATCGGGAATGTCGATGGCCGCCTGCAGGCGGTCGAATGCCTCGGCAATGGGACCCACTGATAGATTCACCCAGTATTCGGCCGGAAAGCGTTTATTCTCACAAAACGGCGCACCCTTGCGCATGATAAAGATCAGCATCAAGATCTCATACCGCTCGGAGCTCTCGTAGAAGCGCTTCAGACGCGTCTTCTCGATAAAATCGATGAGCAAGATGAGCGGCGTGTAGTTCTGGAGATGCATCAGCAGTTCACGGTCGGTCCAAAGATATCGCTTGCCGCCACCGCCCTTGACATTCAGTTTGCTCATGTTGTTGGTCAATTGTTGCTGTTGTTGTTGATGTTGTTGTTGTTGTTGTTGATGATGTTGTTGTTGCTGTTGTTGATGATGTTGTTGTTGTTGCTGCTGTTGTTGTTGTTGCTGCTGCTGCTGCTGCAGTTGTTGCTGTTGTTGCTGTTCCAGCGATAGGGCAACACCAGCTTGGCCAACAGCTGCTGCTGCGTTGCCAACTGCATTCGGTGCGCTTGTTGTGGGCATCCCAATGCCGCCAGCCTGTCTAAGACGAGCGCAGCCAACCAACAACTGCTGACGTTGGTCTGGTCACTGCCAACCCCGCCCCCGTCTCTGTCACCGCCTCCGCCTCTGTTGCCGAGCCAAGCCAATTAACTAGGCCAAGGTCAATACTGGGCGCACAGGTGGGCTGCACTGGTCTGGTCACTCCGTTTACTCTGCCCTTGCCAGCTTGGTGCACTTGTTCCGCGTTGCCAGCCTGCGCATGCCACACGCCACTGCCCACTTGTAGCCACTCGTTTGTTGCTTTTCTCTGCTAAACTAATTTGTTTAAAGAAGATTAAGTAAAACTTGTCAACGTATTCTCTATTTTTATTCAACACCAACGACTGAGCTCTGGCTCTGGCTACGTACTGCTTGCTGTCTGGACGATTGTTGTCACGCGAATGCGTTGCCAGCCTTAGCCGATGGATGGCCCGATGCAAGCAGACCCAGCGCCATGCCCGCATGACATAAGGTGGCTGCATGTCTCAGTGCTTGGGTTACCAAATTACCTCATGGGCTTTGGGGTAGACCAAAACATGCTTTGCACAAGTATGTAGTTCGTGGGTTTCCTCACGAATTCCCCAAATTTGCATCAACTGGTAACTTTCTGCTGTGCGCGTTGCCACCTTGTTAGCTGCCAGCATGCCCAAACGCGAGTAAATCTCGTCCTCTCGCCTCGTGCCACATCTTCGTCCTGCTGAGCTCTGTGCTATTCATGTATATGGAACAAGTGCATTTTAAGTGGGTAAACAACATTTATATTTCATCACAAAGAATTTGAGTACAACATAACTTTATCAAATGGGCAGGAATTTTCAAGAACTTGACCATCCTTCCACAGAATTTCTTAAGTGGGTTTTAAATTTTTTAAGATTTCCTTTCTAAAATACAATTAGTGAGCTGAACTAAAATATTTCTATACAATAACATCTATTATTATTATATGTCCATATCAACCCTATCGAGTCACAGCTTGAAGCACTATTTGCCTTTATTTCTGCTTCCTTTAATTAAGATTTTTATGTGGATTTTAAATCCTACACGACAATCTAGTTTCTCCTATTATGGGTCATGCTGTCGAAATGAATAGGACTCGAACCTACGACCTCAAGTTTGGCGCGGCAGTGCGCTATCCACTGGACCACTGAGCCCCCACTGGAACTGGCATCATCTCACAATCATTGGTTTAGCTGGCTTGATTCATAGGCCTGAGGTCCAGGGACTTCCCAACCAAGTGTGTCCAAGTAATTTTCAATGACCCGACTAACATGTAGTCAAGCGTTGTCGTGATGCAAAATTTCTTTGTCATATCTATCCGCAAATTGCGGCTGTTTTTCTAGCAATACTCGGCTAAAACGCATCAATTGTCGTTGGTAGACCTCCCTGTGATAGTCTCGCTCGGTTTTAGCATACTCCACACCCAGCTGGTCCCACCATTTACACGGTATAATTTTTGATCTAAGGATGCCTTACGTTTGGACCCACTTCATAATTAACCCCCTATTCAGAGCCAAGGAGAATTCTATGCAAATAACTTCAACGTTTTCGAGGTTTTAGTTTATACGACACCCAATAGATTACCTTCCGAAATATCTTTCCCGTTGCTTTTAAAGGATAAGTCACATGGCTGGTTGAGTGACTCCAAGCGATTCTGTAAGTTCCTCTTGCGTTTGTATCTTCGACGAGTCTTCATTGAGTAATGTCTCCAATTCTTCATCCTCCAATTTTCGCTGGCACTTCGGGTCGTGCTTCGTCTTCTAAGTCTAAATTGCCACACGTTCCTTCAGCTTCAGAGCATGGTCACCATAAGCATAAACTAAAATACGATGACTCGCGACTCTTTTTCTCCCTATTCTAGTAAACCCGGAAAAACCCCATCCTTCGGATCAAAATTTGCCTTTTTCGAAGCACAGCTCGAAATCCTATATACTTATGACACTCCAATAACCCGGTGGTTCCATATGAAACGCCGGCATACTAAGCATGCAGCGCCATCTGTTATACATACCGCACAAAGTTCTGTATATCCTTAATATTTATTTTCAATTGTATTTGTACATTACAACAGATTTTAAGAACTAATTCAAATTAAACCGAAAAACGAAACGCTTTCCGATTTGTCACATCTTAAAGTGTCAATTACTCTAGAGGAGCGGCAGAGATTGAAGAGCAGATCCTAAAAGCATATGGATTAATTAAGATCAAAAAGGGTTAGATGCGGGTTTCTATAGCTTACCCCTTCAAGCGTTAGGCATAGGGCTCTTGCAGACGGTAGCAGTCGGAGGCGATTTTCCACTTGTCATTCTCGGCGGTTATAACAAAGGATTGCTGAAAGGATCGCATGGGCTGCTCGGCGTATTTCACCGTGCCGCTGGCCATGACAATGTACGTGGTCTGGTTGCCCACGGCGGGGTCCACGATGGGCTGCGAGTCCAGGGTGACCAATTGGTGACGGGACGAGGGCAGCTCCAGGAAATAACGTTCAATGGTCTCGCGTCCTTGGGCGCCATTGCCGTTCCAACTGAAGGTGGCATTGTCTATGTAAAGACGGCTCATTTGCTGCAAACAAAAAAGAAATATGAATAAGCACATTTTGTTTATTTTACAATTTGCCGGCTTTTACATGGCGTCGATTGTCCATTGAGGCATAATACAGGCGCGTAAAGTCCTCCGCGGTGCGGCAGCAAGCTTCCACTTTAGCCTTGAATTCCTGCAAATAGTCAAAAGTTTAAGTTTCAAAATTTTGAGAATTTTTATATATTTTTGAAAATTTCACTCACGTTGTTCATGTTGCAGCGTACAAATTCATGTGAAATAAAAAACAATGCTAGTGGCACTAGGCTAGTGCTCTTATCGATAAGTCAGAGTTAAGTTAGCTGCGGCTACTTTGCATGTGAAAAAATATCGATAATTTGGCGGCAAATATTTGAAAATTTAAAATATGTTGTGAAGAGCTGTATAATTTAAATTTAAATAAATAAAAGCATACAATTTTTACTAAATTATATTTTCAATTTAATAAAGCATATAATATACTGTCTAAATACTATTATTTTGCCTTTTTTCTAAGAAATTGCAACAAAACAAGTAAGGAATGATTATCTTCGACGCGCCGAAGATTTCATACTCTTTTCGAAGATAAAGCGCCAACATTTTAATGCAATTTTTGGATTAGATATAGAAGTCTGATGCTTAAGAAATTTGGGAGAGCGGTATATAATAAGGAATCTTGGAAGCATTTCCAATACGTTGAAAAGCGTGGGAAATATGGGCAAATCTGATTTATGGTTATATGGCAGCTATGGCCAAATCCATTACACAGTAGCCCAAGCATTGAGGGACTGGACGGGACATGGCTTAATCGATTTCTTTGGTCCTCTTGACCATTCTCAATGTAACAATTGAGGGTCTACGACGTGATGTTCTTCGAAAAGAGTATAATAACAAACAAAGACTTGTCATCAGCTGGCCAACTGCAATTCCCGATTGAGTAACGCTTCCCGACCGCCGGATCGCTTAAGACTCGCATACAAATCCTCCAAGCGTGCCGCAATCATCTCCTGGCGCTGCATTGGCTCCGCTGTTTCCACTGTCTCCGCTGTCTCCACTGGCTCCACTGACTCCCTTGTCTCCAATGAATCCACCGACTCCACTGCCGTACATTCCATCAAAATGCTCTCAATTTCCCTGATTAAAGCACGTTCCAGCAGCGGCCGCTCATCGTGCTCTATGTGATGCTGCACACATTCTACTAGCTCTGTTAGATGCTCATCAATGGCATCTGGGAACAGTTCCTGCATGGCCCGGTGCAAGTTGAAGAGATACTCCCGATTGGTGCCGCTGGGTCCAGCTGAACTGAAGATTTGCTTGGCTATGCATGGCACCTGCCAGACATGGCCGGCATAGGAATCATTCGATTGTGTGGCCATATACATGATGACCTCGATGGGCATGGTAGCCGCGGGATACTCATGGAACTCCAAATTGAAACGCTCGTAGCCATTCTTTTCGCGATAATCCAAATGGTCGAGTACCTGTGCCTTTTGTCTCGACGCTATGCGATAGGCGACACCGTAAACCCGATCCACGGCCATGTCACCTGGCAGCAAGGTAACCACACGTCCGGGTTTCTCTGGGATGCCACGATGATCGATGCTGTGCTGATAGAAGCGTCGCTTATAGCCACATATATAGCCACGTCTGCGATCTATATAAGGGAAATCTGCTTTCCAGACCAGGGAACCGTAGCCAAAGATCCAGACATCTTCCCCAGTGGGTGCTATCTGTTCCGGCTGATTGCTGCGCTCCGTATCGAAGCTGTACAGCAGGGAATTGCCCCTGGACTGTGGCCCCGCGGCCGTTTCCAGCTCAGCAAAACATTGGCGATAGATACTTGTGGCAACAGCTGGCAATTCGCGGGACTTCAAGCTGTTGCCAAGCTCCATACCTTGTATAAAACGTAACATTTGCTGCGCCGTGTTGGCCGAAAGCCGTTCAAATTGCAATAAAAACACAGAAACTTGCCGTTGTGGCTGGTCAATGTTATTGTTATCGTTGGGGGGTTGCCATAATGTTATCGATTATTTGCGCGCAGTGTTATACTGCACATCTAAAGCAAAAATAAACGATTTAACGGGCTTTAAAATATTTTAATTTAAACTAAATAGTTAGAAATTCCAATTTTAATTAAAATAACTTGCTTACTGACAATTTTTGTAGCTTTACATTAAGCTTATCGATACTTTGCATGACTGTCAGCAGGCAGTAACAGCTGTTCAGCTAGAGTTAGCTCACCATAATGTTATCGATTATTTGCGCGCAGTTTTATTGTGTTTGATACTACACAGTTAAACGATTTAATATATTTTTATTCAAATGCAATATATAGGAATTACTATATGAATTTAAAAAGGGCTTATTAGCAAGCGTTAAAGCTTTGTTTCGTTAAGTCTATCGATACTTTGCCCGATTGTCAGCAGGCATCAACAGCTGTTCAGCTATAGCGAGCTCACTCGCACTCATTAGCCACAGGCGCGCTGCCACAGCAACAACATTGGAGCCTAAACAAATCCCAATTTGAATTTTAATTCCTTGGCCTCACCTCACCCGACCAGACACACCTCAAAGCAGCCAAAATGTATGGCAAGGACGATCGATCCAAGGAGTAAGTAACACGTAATTCACTGCGCTGCAGCAAGGTTTTTACTCTAATTAAAAATTGAATTTGTCCAGCAATCGCCGGAACATGAAACAACATAAATATTACCACAAGCAACAGAATCGCGCTGGCGGTGGCAACACCTCGTCCAGTTCGCCACAGACCACGGCTGTGCGCAGCATGGTGGATGTGGCTGATTCCAGTGATGAGCCACGCTTCCCGCGCAAGGGCTGGTCCAGTGGCGCACGCTCCTTGGCGCCGCAGAAGAATCGTGACATGCTGGACACCTTGCCGCCCATGGACAACGACGAGGGGGAGCAACTGGGCCTGGGCGGTGCGCCCATCGATGAGAATGCACGCGCCCAGCTGCGCGCCGGTGACTACAAACAGTTGTCGCAATTCCCCAGCATGGGCGGTGGTCACTTCAGTTTTGGCGTCGAAAAGGAGTGGAACAGCATTGCCGAGGGTCAGACGCAGCTGCATACCAATGCCGCCAGCGGTTACTTTACACTAAACCTGGCCACACTTAATTGTGGCCTGCAGACAATACCCTTCTACAAGCGTATGGACTATCCGACCAGCATGTTCACGCGCAAACAAATCCAGGCGCAGCAGGAGGCAGCCGAACGCGCCGAGCAGAGCTACCAGGAGCGCATCCTACGGGAAATCAATAGGTTGGAAGGAGCTCGTGCTACCTCCGCGGCCTCAGCTGCTTCCAAGGCTGTACCAGATCCCGAGCCAGTTGCCAATGATGCGCCCGACGAGCTCGACGAACTGTTGGCCCTAACCGGCACGCAGCTGGAGCAGACCACACTGGTCAAGCCGGAGGGAACATTACCCATTGATACGCCCGTAGTGCAAGCGGCAACCCCAACTAGCGCCAGCAAAAACGAAGTGGAACAGTGGCTGGACAGCGTGCTGGACGAGTGATGGAATGGCATGCATATCGACTGTTCACTGTGCCCAGTCATAGCTTGGAATCGGGACATGTTAACTGGCTTTTATATCTTTGAATAATGTACGCAAAGCACAGCTTAATAATACTTCAACTGCCTTATAAAAGAAATATTTAGCGATTAAAATTTTTAAAGTGTGAACAGCAGCAGTGCCTAAGACTAAGAAAATTTTAGAACTTATATTCCTGAACTCACAATTGTAATAACCATTTGGTGGTGTTCTTCCAAGTGGTCTGAATTATATACCTTCCCTATGTACTCCGAACTCAGATTGTACCCCAACAGAAAATTAATTTGAATATCATATAATTATGTTCCTTTCTTATTGATAAGCGTTAGGATCCCCGACTAAAAGTTTTTCTTACATTCAACTGGAATCATAAAATCTGGAAAACTATGTTACACTTTTGTAAACAAGCCTTATCTGATATTAAATAATCTATATATTCTAAATATACATAATATATTATATACGAGGCAGGCGTCAACTTCTGGTAGAATCCTCAATGGAAGACTAGAACTTTGTATAACTAATTTTATATTCACAAAAACCTAATATATATTATGATCGTATATACATATGTATTATATGGTATCCGTAAAATCTTTTCCCAAGGAAATTGGTGAAAACTTTTTTGCGCAAGTCGGTAAATAGCTGAAGGATGCAACTAACTAAGGTCTGGACGTTACTATAAATCTGAAGACATTGATTTTTATACTCCAGCCGTCCGTCTATCTACATTCCATCGAGTCCCTAAGGTTTTGAGCTACCATAATGAAACTTGGTACATAGCTTTCTTTGGCAAAGATGCTGAGCATTAATCGGTACTCATCGGATCGGGTCCCTATATAGCAGCCATACAACTAAAATCCTGGCCTCCACATATTTTCACATGTTTTTAGAACAATTGGATAATATCATAGAAAATATGTCGTTTTTGACCATATATCCCATGTTTTATTTTTACCATACTTAAGCTTCTTTGTTGTCTATCACTCTACTAAATTTCAAAAACATCGGACCACTATATAGTTAGCTGTTTAGTTGATCCCTAGAAAACTTGATCTACATAAAGTAAAACATTTTCAAAATTCTTGCATGAAGGGTTTCGACAAAGAAATTTCTCTGGAAGTCAAGGAACTATCTGAAAAAAAGCCTAAAATATCCCTTATGCCTTTAAAAAAAATATTCGTTAAAAAAAACAAACGAAAAAATTCGAACTGTGTATATATTCGATAGTATCGAGACGAGACTAAACTATCGATGCCATAGATTTTACCAGTTGACCAGCGTTGCAGGATCAGTCAGAAGTGTCGTTGTGTCAGAGGGCAGGTTGCCATACTTAAAGCCGAAACACGCGCAGCAAGCAAAGGAGTTCGTCGAAATTTTAAATATTCTTCAGTTTTTATTTCTGGCGATTTCGTGAAGAAGAGTTTTACCAAATCGGGAAAGTGTGATTTCGGAAAATTACATTTCCACGTGTAATAGCAACGAATAACAACGAAAGGTAAGTTTTTATATATCTTTATTCCATTTCAATGTAGGATTATATGTATATATATGAATATGTGTGTATGTGTGTGTAAGTATATAAAAATGGAGTGCAAAGTTTGCACATATATATAAATGTAAATGTGGCTTTCGTCGAAAGATCCAAAATATATATGTATATGTATAAGTATGTGTTTCCCATGAAGTAACGGTTGTTGCTCCTGGTCAAATTGTGTTTTGTCTGAGAAATACAGAGGGTTTTAGAGCAAAATTATAGGTAATTTTTTGAAAAAAATATAAAATTGTGCTGAAAATAAAGCTGGGAGTCGAGGTATAAATATATCATATACATCTATATAAATGTAAGTATATATCTTTCGAATTTGCACGATGTTGTGGCATCACCTCGAAATTGATCCCAAATAAACCTGATCTTTAACTGTTTTTTACAAAAACCGATGGAATTTATATACCAAAAATATATATATATGTATAAGTATGTGTTTCCCATAAGCTAACGGTACTTGATCATGCCACCTGCGTGTTGTCTGCGAAATACAGATCGTGTAAGATCAAAATAGGACGGTTTTTTTTTTCATAAAAATTGAAATTGTGCTGCAAATAATGCTGGGAATTGAGGTATACATGTATAGATAATATATATCTATATGTAAGTAAGTATATAACTTTCGAATTTGTCCGATGTTGCGACATAACCTCAAAAAATTACCGCTAAATGCGCGTTATTTTTGGTGTTTTTTTACAACAACCAATCGAATTCCTCTTCCTGCTCATCGGATAGGTATTCATCGGTTTCTTGGAAATCGGCAATGCGGCACAATTGTTGATAGAAATCGGTCAGATGGGCGTGAACCAATCTCATCAGCTCACTGGCCATTTCCAGGACCACCATGCGCTCCTCCACATTTTGATCGCGCAGCTGGAGCTCATCGCGTAGCTCGATGATAATATTGTTGAGCCAACGGAAGAGCACGAGCTCGTCCTCGGCGGGGAACTGCAGCAGGGATTGCGGCACACCCACCTCGGTGCGCAGCTTCTCCGTAGAGCCATACGGTCCAGCCAAAAGCAAAGCGGCAATAACCCGCACAATCAGATTCAGGGAATGCAAATAATTTTGCAAATAGACCAAAGGGTTGACCAGAGCAATGGCCATCATGAGCTCCGGATAGGCGCGCAGACGATACGTATCGAATCCCAGATCCGTCAGCTTATCCAACATGGCCCAGAGCAGGCAGCTGCACACGATCTGTGCCATGGTGCACAGAGGACTAGCATTGCGACAGCAACAGATGATGTTGAGCATATTGTCCGACTCGTTCATGTCCAGCAGCACCAAAATCTGGGTGCAGAGCTGATGCACCTGGAAAAACAAGAAATGGGATCAAGGCTTAAGGCTTCTCCAGCCTCACCACTTACATGCGTCTCCTCGGGGCAAGCCATATAGTCGAAGCAACGCTTCATGAACAGAGTGCGCTGCAGCTGGGTGCTGGGCAGATCGTTGTGGTGCAGCATGAACAGCATCATGCCGGCCACATGGAGAGCGGCCAAGGACTCCGCACCGAATTCGATCTCCTCACGGGACATCATTTGGGTAAAGCCATCGATCAGCTGTGCGGCCGGATTTCAGCAGTTTACGATCAGTTTAAATCGATTGAATTGGGGTACTTACATCCAGCACATTATCATTGGTGTACAGAAATTCAGCACGATCCTTCAGATAGGATTGACCCATTATCTGACGCAGCTGCGAAATGTCAAAACCTTGGGGACGTATGGCCATCAGTTGGCTGGAAATAAGAGAGAAGAGGGAAGTGAGTAAATGACAAGTGGATAACTGATGATATTTGGAGTGGCTCCAGAGCCTTATGTTTTCTTAAGGAAAGTCCTTGGAAAAATAAATCTATTGAAAAATCTGCTTAAAAAGTTGTTAAAATGTAATTTTTTTGATATCTATTATCATTTATGTTTTATTTACCAGAGTATTAGCAATATTTCTTTATGTTCTAATACAAATACTAAAAATCCAAAGCTTGAAATTAGTTCTTAACTTCTTTAATTAAAATAGGGCTCTTTAGAAAAACTGATCTCTTTCTGCCCTTTGATCTTTGAAGTCGTTCCTATTTGAATTCTGAAAATAGGGGGCTGAAACCTATTAAGATTTGTGATGGGTGTATTTTCCTGATACTTAGCATAGATAGTAGAAATAAAGAACTCTTCAGATATACCCAAGAGACGAAAATACTCTAACCACCGCAGGCAGACAATACCTAGATATACCTTTCTATATGTTCGGCAATACGCTATAATTTCAAGATTTTCCTTTTATATGTCAGGCATTTTACAATTGGAAATCTGTGTTGAACTCAACTGGATGCAATAGATTATAATAATTATTATGTTATTATATCATATTTGATACCTCCTATAGCAAGTGAATTCCGAATAGAGCACAAGATGAACTCACGGTATTCAAAAGATGAATTCTCTGCTGAAGAAACATCATTACGGAAGGAAAATAGATATTTCTTTAAAATATTTGATAGATGTTCCTAAAATAAATTATCATTGAATGACTATATCATAGCATAAAACAATTTATAATTTATAATTTAGCTGAGATTTTCTTTCATAATTATAAGTTTTAAGTTCTAGAACTGTGCTGGGTTCAACACATGTCCCCTCCGTCCCCTGTCTTAGCAGTCATCTGGAAATTTGAGTGCTTTTAATGGGTCTAACGGGGAGACAACTTAACACTATTTACAGTTCGAATGGTGCAACAATTTTTTAATGAGCACCAAAACCATTTGCCACACTCGCTCTCAATGGACGCCGGGACTTGTTTCGCCTTTTGGTTGCGCAACTTTTTCTAGGCGAATGTGTGCTAGCGATACTCTCCGTACTCCTCCTGCTTCTACTCCTCTTCATCCTCCTTCTCCTTTTCTGAGGATTTGCACTGTCTTGACTGGCCCCTAACAAGAGCACGGCGGACAGCTATAAGGTGCACTCTCATCTAGTTGTGTGTGGTACTTTATATATATTGTATATATTACAGTCGAATCCCGATAATTCTAAATGCCAAGGGGATTGAAATTTTTTCGATTTACACGAGTTTTTGATTTAACGAGATTTCTATTAATAGGGGTTTTTTCAGGGGACCAGAAATTTATTCGAATTATCGCGATTTTCTATTAAGCGGGGGACAAATTATCGGGATTCGACTGTATGTTATAAGTTGATAGGAAATAAGTATTATTATTATTATTATTATTATTATTATTATTATTATTATTATTATTATTATATGGCCCGAACAACCCTTTCGGGTCAAACCCTGAAGATCTATTTTCCACTTTTTCTGCTTCCTTCACTGAAGAACATTTTTATGTGGGTGGATTCCAAATCCTACGCCACAACCTAGTTTTTCTAGGA
>JBANCY010000723.1:0-21561 GCA_037040045.1 Phorticella flavipennis | reverse complement strand
ACACACACACACACACACACACACACACACACACACACACACACACACACACACACACACACACAGAGAGAGAGACACACACACAGGCAAAGACACATGCAAATGCCTTTTGGGGCCCGTTTGAATTTTCAATTTGGAAATTGGAGTAGTTTTTTGCGTTTAATTGATTTTTGTGTCTTCGACAAGTGAAAAGTGAAAGTGCAACAATGTGAATAACAACAACAACAATAACAAGTAAACAAACAAATAAACAAACAAACAAATAAAGCAACAAGCAAAACGAAACCGAAAACATCAAAAGAAACAAAACAAATCGCGTGGCATTTGCCCAATTAATAATCGAAATAATATCAAATTTTTGCATTTTTTTTATTTGTTTATCTTTTTTTTCATAGTTTAACATTTTGACTTTCAAATAGTGCAAATTCCATAACAACGACAACAACAACAATTAAAAGAAACAACGAAACAACAACTAGCGGTTGCTGCAGGAGTCAAAAACAACATAAAAACAACACAAACTACAGAAATGCTGCTCAAAATGTAAGTATATAGAGATATATAGAGTATATACAAAGATATATATATATATATATATATATATTTAGAGAAATATATATAGATTACAGATTAAAATTTATAAAACCTCAAAGATCTAAGGAGAGACGATTTAATTCATTTTTTTGCCCTAGAGTTTAAAAGTATTTAAAATTTCTAAAATGAAACGGATATTGTTTAACTTAACTTTTATACAATCTCCGGACTAAGGATTTCATCTATACCAAATTTCATCTGAAAATTTTCACTGATTTTTCAGTTCGAATAGTTAGCACAGAGCTAAATTCGTCTGCTTAAAAGTTTAGGCTGAAACATTGGACCTACATTTGCTTTGGGTCTAAGACGAATTTGCTAACGATCGATATCAATTGAAAATTCTGTTGAAAACTCTGTTGAAATTTTTCGATTCTATTTTTCTGTTTACTCGCAAAAATCGTCTATATGCTAACGTCGTTCAGCATTATAGATATATTTTTAATTCACTTGGCATCATCAGTTATAACTGTACGAAATTTAAGCGACATCGTAGCACTCAGAGCTGAGTTCCGATAGATGAGTGACTTGCCAAATTACATTCTAAGCACTTAAAGTAGGCCTAAGTAAGGGAAAAGCAAATATCTTAAATCTTTGCTATAATATAAAATATTTATCTGATATTAATGAGATCTGAAATACCTCTAAAGTACGCGAAATCTGTTAAGTTAATTTTCTCTCATCGAAAAGCTGGTATTGGTTGGTATTACTTCTCCTGGATGTCAGCCGTTACAAAGGCAATTGCAGTTATCGACTTGAAAATTTGAGGAAATATTATTGAATATATTATTTATCGATTAGGTATATTTTACAATAATATAATATAGTCTACCAACTGTTGAACTATCCGAACTGACTTCCCGAGTTAGTTGTCTGGCTGAAACTTGGTACCGAGATAGACTTTAGCAAATGCCAAAGACTTGATGCATATAGCGTGTTACAATATATAATATCTATATGCCAATCGAATTCTCCAGATTGTGCATGCAGATCATGCAACGCTTCTGGCCTATGGCATTTCATTAATGGAATCCCCCCGGTAAATGTGAGGCTGAAAATAATCCACTAACCCAAAGAGTCGATTCCATTGAATTGAAAATTTATGGCATCGTGTGGGAAATGTCAGGGCAAAGCATTTCCATGGGGCTTTTGTTGTTATTCGAATCGGCTTGCTAACTAAAAAGCGACAAGCTGACATTTTGTGGAGCAAAGCCAGTTGTGGGAATGCCACATGCCGCATGCCACATGCCACATGGCATATGCCACACGAGGCACTGGCTGAGGCAGGCGCGGTTAATTGGCCTGATAAGCAATCGGTTAGTCGGTCGAAAGATTCGCCATTTTAGCCTTTTGAAAGGTTTTAAGCTGCTGCTGCTGCTGCCGCTTCTCCTTCTTCTTCTTTCTATATTAAAACAAATTCTTCAGCGTGTCGAAAGTTAAGCTGTTTCACTTCTTAACTTGGCCAAGTCGCAGTGCGTTACAAGCTTGTGCACACTTGTGCCAGAGGCGTCGCCAGGGGGGTAACTCTGAGATGCGATGCTTCTGTAGCATATTGTGAAATGTGGCCAAACGACTCTCAAGCTACTCTGTCTTAAGTCAACGCTCTTCCCCTGCCAACACACCTGACAGACGCCTCTGCCCGCACTCACACTCGCTCGACTCGCGCATTGCGTATACGCAGCGTCTGACCAATTGGCCAATTGGCCAATGGGCCAATTGCCTAATTTTATGCTTAGCTGAATTCTGGATGGCATTTCGCAGTTGCCACTCGACGTGCCTTATACCTCTGGCATTAGCCACAGAATTCCCAACTCTCCTGTGCAGTCAAAGGCGTCGTTAGAGGGGCTCACCTCTGCTGCAGCCCCCCTTTTGTCCCATTTTGTTGCCCTGTGCAATACGTTGGGGCAACACCTCTGGCTGCGGCGGGTTAAGAGTGTCTGCAACAATGTTTTCGCTAGCTCAAAGCTACTTCAATTGTTCAATAATCCCTTTGCACCTCGGCAACGCCACCTCCAGCCACAGTCCACCAAGCTCGCCACTCCTCCCACGCCCAGTCCACCTGCCTTTGTCCTCTACAAAGTAAGCTTTGAAAAGAGCATAAAACTGCGGCAAGAAGCTGCTGCATTTAATGCCAACTCAGGCTGGTCTAATGTAAAGGGAAAATAGGGGCTTGTGGGGGAGTGGGAAGTGGAAGTGTGGAGGAGTGGCGGTGTGGGGGAGTGGGGAGTGGAGAAAATAGCTCGTGAATTTGACATGCAGATTGTTGGCCTTGGTTACGACGCTTGCCTTTGTGCGGCCCCCATTAAAACGACTGACAGGCAGTACATCATTGGGTCGGTCATTCAGTCAGTCAGTCAGTCAGTCAGTCAGTCAGTCAGCCAGCCAGTCAGTCAGTCAGCCAGTCAGTCAATCAATTAATCTATGCATATGACACAAGTTGCAGACAGCTTTTACCCTAGCAAAAGCAGCTCAAAGGCAAAGAGGTATGCTGACCTCAAGCTGTAAATTAAGCTTAATTCCTGCCCGGTCTGACTGCTCAGGTGTCTTCAAAGCCGTCAGGTGGCAACAAAGTGTGCGACATGTTTGCCCCAAATACCCTGTGAAACTTTTTAAAGTCTATAAAACATAATAATAAGCAAATTTGGTTGCAGCCTTGCAGCTTGTCTTGCTGGGTATTTGTATTTGCAGGGTATTCATTAGTCGAGCAGCCTGATGTGCTGCACTTTTTGTTGCCGTCGACTCTTAATGGTTATGCAAAAGGCCAAATCCCTAGGCAACTGGTTGGACTTGGACTTTGCAACGTTTCTCACTTTCAGCTCCAAGCTTCGGTTCAGCTTCAGTTTCTCCCTCGACGGCTCCGGCGGCTGCTGGGTGTCTGCAGAAAGGTCAACTCAAAGGCAGCAAAAAGCTGGCCAAAAGAAGTCAAAAACCTTTTGCAATTGGCAACAACGCATCCAGCCAACAATGCAAACAAAATACATAAAATCAAACTTATTTTACATTTCATGGCTCTTGTCTTGGCGCTTGTCTTGGCGCTCGTCTTGTTGGAGCTGTTGGAGCTGTTGGAGCTGCCGCCGTGCTTGACTGCTCGCAGCGTTTGTCTTGTTGGCGTCAATGGCCTCCAGTACACACACACACTCACACACACACACACTAACACACATGCTGCATGGCAAACGCCGCCGCATCTTATTAGCCAAAAAGGCAAATAAAAAGCCGTCAAAACGCATGCGCAGCCGCCACTTTTGTATATTTTGGGCAACAAATGAATTGCCAAATGGATTTCAATGCAAATGGCACGACACACCCAGAGCTGAGACACAGCCACAGCCACAGCCTCAACCATGGCAAGCCGCCCACATGTGAGACACGCCTACCTCTAGTCCGCCGCCTCCCACTCCAACTGACTGCACAGCGGTTGCGGCAACGAGCTGACCTTTGTCTCAGCTGTGGCAATCCCCTTTGGCGCTGTGGCAACTCCCTTTAGCGCACGCCTCTGGCTGCCTCAATGGGCAAATGGCAAGTGGCATTTGGTAGACAATGAAAGGGCTAAGGCTCGGCTCAGCTGGGCTCAGTTCACGCAGCGTATTAGTCATGCGCCTGTGCTCGGTACTCGTTGTCTCGCTCGTCAGACTCACAAATGTACTCACAGCCCCGTTACTTGTACTCGCATTTGCCCAGGTGCAATTAACAGTTAATCAGTTAATCACTCATTCAGTCAGTCATTCAGTTATTCACATTCGCATTCACATTCATATTCACATTCACAAACACTCGCTAAGTGCACTCTGACATTGTCACAGTGGGACAAAACTGGCGGAAAAGTGAGGCAAACTTGAGTTTAGAATGTCAAACGACAGCCGGAAGTAAAAGTTGACAACGCGCCCAATGCAATTGGCGAGGGTGGGGCAAAGCTGGGGCGTGACTGGGTCGAAGGTGGTGGCAAACCGGCACAGTGGAGCTGGGCAGGCGGCAAACTGACTTTCAGAACTTTTTGAACTGTATGAAATTGGGCATGAGCATGGGACTAAGGCTGACCCCAGAACGGAGCCTAGGCCTAAGCCTAAGCTTAAGTCTGAAACTCAGTTTAAATGGGTTTTGGAGTTTTGTTGCATTTCGACATAGCCATGCTTGACAAGCTTCGACCCACTGTGCCATAGCCAATGGCTGCTATTGCACATACGCTGGCTGGAGTTATGTGAATCTTGTTAACTTGTTGCTGTTGCTGTTGCTGTTGCCGTTGCCGTGCGCATTGTCACCTCATGCATAACACGGCCAAGAAGTCGGACAAGTCAGCTGATACCCTGCCAACCGCAACGAGCTGCCACTCCCTGCTCCCTGCTCCCGTCTGCCGCGGCCTTTCACTGCCTAACCTGTCCGCCGTCTTCCAAAGTTTCCAGAGCCCAAAACAACGAAGCACAAAAGACAGACAGACAGACAGACGCGTCGAATACCCTGCAAGTCACTGTGTTGGCAAAATACCCTGGAAAACCGCTAGAAAATTCAGTCTCAACGCTGCCAGCCTCTAGCTGCGGCCACAGTCTGCAGTCTGCAGTCTGCAGCCGGCTCCCTTAAGCCCCTCTGCGAGCTGCTCTAGCCTCAATTAGCCCAATTATATATCAATGGGCTTACTATATAGGGGCAATACGAGTGGTAAGAAGACCCGGAGTATTGCTGCTCCACTGGCAATTTGCACGAAGTGCAGACATAATTATAACTTTTCTTGAAGCGATTGCGGCGTCTTCTTGGGCCATTTTGGGCAGAGTCGAGTCTTCGCTTGGTGTGGTGTTGCCACCTCCTCTGCTGCCTCCGCCGCTGCTGCTGCTGCTTCTGCTGCTGGCGTTGCCACCTCTGCTGCTGTCGCTGTGGCTGTTGCAATTAAAATAAGTTGAAGTTGTCTACCTTTACAACGAGGCTGTTGTCGAAACTTGTTCGACTGAAACAAAAACAACAAGCGAATGCGCAACTGAGAGGGCGAGTGGCAGCAAGAAAGAAACAGCGAGAGACGGTGAGAGATAGAGAGAGAAAATATCATGATAAAATAAAATTTAAAAAAATACAAAAAAAAAAAGCGAATGGCTAAAAAGCGACGCCAACTGCACATAATTCAAAATGTTAAAAGTTATCGTCAAGAGCGCAAAATATGTGGCGAAGCTGCCCGGTAGGCTGGAGGCAGGGCGCACAGGGTGTGGGCGGAGTGGGTGACTCAGGCGGGGGAGAGGTGTTGGAGAGCGGCTGAGGGTGGTCTGGTCTTTAAATATCGCATATATCGTCTCGGGCCTCAGACTTAGCCTCAGCCTCAATGGCCGTCTGGTCTGGTAGGTTTTACCGGGGTCTGGAGACTGGGGACTGGGGATTGGGGATTGGGGATTGGGGACTGCGGACTGGGGCTGAGGCTGAGGCTGAGGCTGAGGCTGGGCCCGAGCTCTGTTGAAATCGGCAACGAAATCGAAATTGAAATCGAAATGGGTTAACACCTTTTGTTAAACAAAAATAAATGGAAACCGGTTGAACTATGGGCACACACACACACACACACACACACACACAGACACATGCTATATATATAGATATATATGTATTCCTGCCTCCTCAGGTTTCCCGACGGTATCGACACACGCCTATCGACTGACCACTGGCTCAATTTGTATTTGTTTCAGTTTGTGGTTTGCCTTGAGCATCGTCTTATCTTGTCTTGACTTGCCTGTCCCTCTCCCTCTACCTGCCTCTCCCTCTACCTGCCCCTCCCTCTTCCACTCCCTTTCACTCCTTGTTTCTCTTGCTCTCAATCTAGCCATCTCTTTTGACTGCATCGCAATGCGGATTCGCAAAGCCCATTGAACTATTGCTGCAATTGCTCCAATGTTATGAATGAGCACGATATGCCCACATGGCCACATGCCCATTTGCCCATCGCATGCGCAATCTTCGGATATTGCCCGACATCCGACCAGACAGACTGTCCGGTAACTCCCTGCCTACCTCCCTCCAGTCCCCCTGATCTCTACGGCGTGGCTAATGAAATTGTGAAAGGTCTGTTCATGCCGCTTTCGAGCGACCGATATCGACAGCGTTTTGGCTTAATATGATTGATCATTAGGAGCACGCGATGATCTTGGCCCAAACCGAGCCAAATCAATCATCAATTATCACTCAACAGCGCCTGCAGTCGAATCACTTAATTATCGCATCAGTGTGCAGGTTGGTTGGTTGATTGGAACTCCAAATTCGAATTGTTAATTGGGGAGGGCAATGCTTTCGCAATGACACATTACTTTCCCGGAACTATCAGATAGATCATGAAAAGATTCCAACGTAGGATTAGCTTAATTGTTTAGGAAGCAGGTAGTTCCTTCTAGTTTTATTAGCTTTTGTTAACTTTGTATCCCCCATCTTTGATTACAGTTGTCTATTGGGCTGCCTCGCGCTATTGGCATCCGCCGAGGAACAGACAGTTGCGTCCGAGGCTCAAAACCCCGAAGCTCAAGCAAGTGTTGCCTTCGAAACAGCGCACAAGGTGCCGGATGCAAATATCCTGGACGAGGAAGCTTTCCACACATCGCATAAGATCACCATTCGTGCCACAGATCCGGCTGATTACTCGATGAATCTGCTGGCCACCAAGGAACGCCCCGAGCTCAATCCTGTGCTCAGTGCGCTCATCAATGAGGACGTTATGAAGAGCATTGAGGCCAAGCGCGCCATCGAGGAGGAAGAGCTGGCCGAGGTGCGTCGTGAAATCGAGTTGGCCCAACAGGCAGCTGCCGCTCCCACGGAAGCACCTGCTCTGCAGCTAACCACTCAGCCCACCGCCGCCAAGAAGATTGACAATTTGGATGACGACATGCTGGTCGACCCACACGACGACTTTGTCAACCAGAACTTCGCCCTCGACGGCGCCGGCAGCGAGAACAATAAGAAGTCACGCATTGAGATCAAGAAGGGACCCAACGGCTTGGACTACGAGTACGAATACGTCTACTACTACGAGGAGGACGACGATGCCACCGACAGCAAGGCGAAGCCAGCAATTTCCGCACCTGCCGCCGTCGAGGCGCCCGCCGATCTCAGCGCAGATGCCCGCGGCAAGACCCGTTACTCGAACATCGACCGCAGCACGCCAGCCACGCCCAGCGAGAACAGCCTGCACAGCGGCAAAGCAAAGGGACGCGCCTCCAGTGCCAGCGTCAGCGACAACTCCGAGGACATTGAGGCCGAGCGCCTGCCCCACAACACACGCTTCCCCAGCCGCGGCAAGAACATCGACGTGCAGCCAACTCCGGCGCTGGATTCGCTGGAAACCGCCGCGGAGCGCAAGAAGATCAGCGTGAAACGTCCCAGCCTGGAGCTGGTCGACAGCGAAACCTTCAACACCGACGAGAAACAGCTGAAGGGCTCACGCAACGGCGACAAGGAACTGAAGCCAGTGATTGCCGTGGAGCAGGAGCAAGCAGCAGCTGCAGCTGCAGCAGCGGCGGCAGAGGCAGCTGCCAAGGAGCGTGAGGAGGAGCAGAAACTGGATGAGGATGCCGAGCAGACCACGCCCTCCATGGAGAAGGCCGCTCTCGACCTCTACGCCATTCTGACCAACGAGAACTTCAACATGGAGGAGACAACCTCAGCGGATATGGGAGATGCCACCACTCTGATTCCCGACATGGCCAACACCGATGAGGATGACGGCACTCTGACCACAATCCAGGAAGAGCTCTCCTCAACGACCACCACAACAACGACGACAACCACAACCACAACCACCACCACAGAGGCACCCACAACCACCACAACAACAACGACAGCGGCCCCTAGTCTGTTTGGCGGCAGACGCGGAGGACTCGGCGGACTGGCTGGACGCAACCGTTTCAAGCTACGCGAGGGCGGCGCCACTAGCACCACAACCACCACCGAGGCGGCACCCACTGAGACAACAAAGACAGGCAGAAGTAAGTGGTCTATCCATCGTAGTTATTAGCATCTATCTAATCTGTAAATCTCACCTGCCAACAGATCGCTTCTCTCGTCCCTCAATTGGCGGACGCGCACGTCCTGGTGCTCGCACCACCGCCAGCCCCGAACCCGCCGCTGAGCCAGCGGTCGAGGAGGAAGTTGCCCCCGCCAAGGAAGTGAAACCCGTCAGCTCCGGCTTCGCACGTGGCAGACGTAAGTATCTCAATCATCGCCTCATACTGTATAACAGATCCATCTAAACCATTCTCTTACAGCTCGCAACCGCTTCAATCTGCGAGGCTCCACAACCACTGAGAAACCCGCTGCCGCTGAGGAGAGCGCAGATGGTGCCAGCTCGTCAGACGCTGCACCCAGCACCACGGCACGCAGCACGCTGCGCAATCGTCCCACCCTGAACCTGCGCGGACGCAGTCGCACCACCTCAACCAAGGCACCACCTGCCGCAGAAGGCGCCGCCGCTGACGAGAGCAGCAATGCGGACGACAACAAGGCGGCAGCACCAGCTGCAGCTGCTGAGCCCGCTCGTCCATCCCGTTTCAACTTGCATCGCGCTGGCGGCAATCGCCTGCTACCACGTGGCAAATTGGGACGCGCTGGTGCCAGCACGGAGGCACCCAAGGACGCGGCTGAGGATTCGGCAGCGGACAGCAGCCATCACAACGATGTGAAGGGCACCGAGACAGAGACGGCCGGCGGCGATACCGCTGAGAAGACTGAGGAGGGCGATGCCGCCAGCCACCATGCCGGACCCGTATCCGGCTTCAATCGCCTCAAGAACCGACCGCGCCTCAATGCGCTGCACAAGACTGACGCGGCCAAGCCAAAGGCAGCCGCCGAAAGCGCCGCCCCAGCTGTTGCGGCACCCCGTAAAATCAATCCGCTGCTAGCCAAGCGCCGTCTGCATCTGGGCGGAGCGGCGGCCACCTCCACAACAGGTAGAGTTCGAATTGGTTTGACCAGTCTGAGATGCTCCACTGCAACTTAAATGATAGAATCGATATTAATCTATTGTAAAATTGCATTTGCAGAGGCGCCCGCTGAGGAGGAGCAAGCGAATGCATCCGGCGAGCAGGCCCCCAAGGAGGAAGCTGCCAATTCCGAAGAGTCCGGCGACAGCGCGCCCAAAGAGCAGGACACAACGGAGACAGCGGAGGCCACAACCAAACAGCAAGCCCGCGGCCTCGGCCTGCTTGGCCAGCGTCGCCGTCTGCCCCTGCGAAAGCCCGGCACCATCCTGTAAGCCGCCAAATGTTAAACCGTAAAAGCAGCAATTCCCCAATCCAAATTCCCCGGATGTTCAACCGCTTTGTACCTTGCCCCGCCAACAGCTCCTGCCAACACGTTGACCCGTTCCACTTTCCTTCTTAACCTGTCTCTGTCCCCGTCTCCCTTTCCGTTTCCGTTTCTGTCCCGTAATTCTGTCTGTTTTGCTGCGAATCTCCTACTTAGTTTTGGGTGGTTCCGCCCCATCCGCCCAGCGATAATGATTTGTTTCTCACGTAAGCTTCGCCTTGTGTCTTTGCTGTTTTCCTGTTCTTAAAACGCGATTAGCTTTCTACACATACAATAATTAAAATTAAAATAAAAATATAAATATTGAGATATTATTTAAGTCCCTTTGCGAAAGTCACCAAATGTAAAGAGAGCAATGCGACAGCCACTCGTAGACCGTTAAATGATAAGATAAATCTTTCCAAGAGTCGGGCAAGCCAGAGGTCCTCTTGCTGCGTTCGCCCCAAATGCGATCCAATGCAATGCGATTCGATCTGACCTGTTCCGATCCGATCCGATCCGATCCGATCCGATCCGATCTGATCCGATCTGATTCGATTCGATCTGATTTGATCCGATGATACTGTGTGAATAGCATGATAAAAACTCGTACTTATTATAATCCCCCCTCTCTCTGATATCTCCACGTAATTTTTTTTTGATATTTACAATTTAAACAAACGACTTTTAATTTTATGTTTTTAAATAAAAACAAAAATAATTATACACACGATATAAAAAATAAGCACAGCGAGGCGGTTTTTTTTATTTTCCGGGAGATTTAGCGGTAAGTCAAGATGCTGCGAACCGGTTCAGATAACGAATTGGATCGGCATTCAAATTAGCCGGTTTAATTTGGGTGCATGAATTACATAGTTCCAATGGGGAGTATTTCAGCTTTAACCTCGACGGATCTGTTTAAGGTAAAGCGGAACTGCCTCCGGCGTAGCCCAATTGTGTCAGCGGCTCAGTAAGTTGTTCGTTCCAGTGGCTTGAATCAACTTAAGTTGACCAAGGATCAACTGGAATGGGTTCTGCATCATTACAAATTGCCCGCAAAGCACCTTTGGCCACTCCAAATTGATTTCACAGTGAGGCAACCACACTGGTTCGGCTTGTGTCTGAACCAGTTAGCATTGGTTCCGACAGCATGGCAGGCAGCAACATTTAGCATAATTTGTCCCAGTTGTGGGCGAATCAACACGTGCCCCGCCTGCCTCACCTGCCCCACCTGCCCCGGGGGGTTCATTTGGGGTCCGAGAAATTGCCTGCAACTGCAGCAAATCACCGGCAATTCGCAGTCCGTAAACAACAAGCGAGACGTGTTGAACCCACTGAAATTTCCCATTATGCGCGCACTCAAAACAAACTCACCGAGTGAATCGACTCATGAATTACTCACGAATAACTCACTCAACGCAGCCAGAAACACTCCGCTTTTGCGCATTGTTTGCTGCACGTAGAGTTTCACTCATCCGCCCATTGGGCGCCGCCTTGAGACGAACAAATTTACCATTATAAAGTGCAGCACGTGCTGCCAGGAAAGTCCCTTGTTCCGAGGCAGCTGGCAGGTGAGTAATGTTTGTCCAGAGGGAGCGCCAGCGCCGCCCACAGCTGTGACCCAGTCAACAACATCAAAGGGCAAGTCTGGCTGGCCATCGTCTGTTGGCACATAAATTGTCTAAATCGAAATCCCATTATAAATATTTTAGCGCATTGCACAGTGGCGCAAACAGCAAAAGCCGAGCTCAAAAATTGCAGCATACTTCGATGGGCAGCACTGCGCCAAGTCGTGTGACGTGACGCAAACGGGAGAATCGGTCTACCAAACACCAGGCGAACAGAAATGCCCAGCACGTCGCTGCTCCAAAGATGCCCCAAAAAGTGTTGCCTACTTTCAGGCTGGCCGAAGAAACGCTCGCGATTTAAATCGCGGCATAGTTTTAGTTGCCATTCGGCAGGGCGACAAAAAGCGCGGCATACTTCGAGCTGCTGTTTGTCAGTCACCTGCTAGGGGCTTCTGCTTGCCTGGTAAACCAGCTGCACGCCGAGCGCACCTGTTGCATTTCCCAAAGCCCCAATCGACGAAGCAAATCGAACGAAACTGAAAGTCCCCCGTCCTCTCTGAAAAATCAAGCCAGCACTTTATTTGCTTTAATTAAATGAAAATGCAAATGTTTATGTTGTGTTTTTTTAATAAATAATGGGTATTTTATATAATTTAATAGGTTTTTTATGCAAACTTGGGTTTTGGTGTGGCATCAAATGGTTGCCAAGGTGCTACACCTATGGCCATGTTCTGTCAGCAGGTTCCCACTGTTTGCCGCTCCTGTTTTGGCATCTGTAGCTTCTGCTGCAGTAGCTCGAGATTCTGATTCTGCAGCTGATCAGGTTTCTCCAGCTACCGTTACCGCAATTCAAGCTTGTTGCTGCCACAGACATTTGTTGGCCCCCCAAGGTTCAGCTGGTATCAAGTAACACCTAGATGACTATTTATTCCACCGCATAAATTATCTGAAAATGCAAAGAAAAACCATTAATTAGTTGGATATTTATAGAAAAATGGTAATACGAATGTGTACTACAGCACATCTAGAATGAAACTCAATTCTTTTAGAAGATATATTCCATTCATTTCGTACTGAGGTTTAATAATGTCGATAATGAAGAAAAGAAGCGTCACAGACCCCAAAGTCAGGAGATAAAAAGATATCGATTTAGATGTGTTTTTATACTGGCTTGAACTCTACTGGTTTGAACCAGCGCATATCAAGCCGTATTCGCCTATTATAATAGCCTCTATTATATCATTTATAGAGCTAAACTTAGAGCTCCTTATTTGGTAAAGGAGCCGTATTCGCCTATTATAATAGCCTCTATTATATCATTTATAGAGCTAAACTTAGAGCTCCTTATTTGGTAAAGGAGTTTATGAACATAACCTGCAGAAAGGAAAGGTAAATCCCTTATTTTCCCGCAAAGTAACGAAATAAGAGGTACAATTATTAATCTAGAGTCATGCAGTTTGGCACGTAAGTGCGCTTAAGGACAATGCCCGGATTGGATTACTCTCACATAACGGCTAAGTGACGTCTATTTATCGTATGTTCAAGGCATAATTAAATTGAAATATCATCACTATCGATAGATCCATGCCTTTTGAAAAGTTTGCTTCTTTTATTAGCCATTTCATAGTCTCATCTCATTCTAGGCTTTATTTAAAACAAATACTCGGAGTATTGTTGGCTTGGATTTGGATGCAAATTATTGCTGAACCTATCCAATTTCTCTGCTCTAGAATATTACTTTTAACCAGTTCCTTGGGTATAATATACAAATTCCGCCTCGGTCAAAGCCTATGCGAAAACAAAGATAATCCATCTTCACTTGCCATTTTATAATTTCTTTTCGTAAAATTCGTTAGTCTTTAATTGGTATAAATCTCCAAATATCTTCACATTTTTTAGATTTTGGCAATATTTGCCAACAGGCGGATTTAATTATCGCTTTTGGTGCCTCGGCGATATCGTCTTTAAGAAACCAGAATAAATAGAGTCGCTTAGGCCAGATACCAACCGTTAGAAACCTCTGCAAACTGTCAATGGAGGCGTTGCTCAAGACCCGTTTGACAATTCGGCTGATCTTGACCTTTACCAAAGGCACAATAAACCACAGATGACGTAAGAGGCAAACACAGTTGTGCGCACTTTTATTACGTTATTTCAAAGCGTGGCACACATTCCGGTCACGTAAGACCCAGTTATTTTGGAGAACATTTGTCGAAGTTACCGCTGAGCGGCAGCATGCGTGAGGGGGGCGGGAGTGGGAGTGCGAGTGGGTGTCGTGGTAGGAGTAGGGGTAGGGGTGCTGGCGGGAGTGGGGGATTGCATTGGTTGTTTGCGCGGTTCAAATAGAATCGAATGATGTCAAGTCTGGCCTAACATTGGCCCATTCGCCTATTGCAATGCGAGTATTATTTATTTACCTATAATACCCTGTGAATATTGGATTATTTGCTAAGGAGCATGCTGGCTTGCACAAACAAGACGGGCACAAACCATGCAAAAATAAATATCATGAAGTTGAGTTGAAACGGTGGAATCTTTTGGTTCTGGTTTGAGAACCAGATTTCTTTCTTAGAGATAATCTTTTGACGACCTGGATTATCACGTATAAACACGACGTGTTCCTTCCATTCTTTCAAAGATTGGAATTTTGAGGATTTGTTCAAATTTTTGAGAGTAAAATATCCAATGATGAGTCCAGGTTTCATTACAAGGTAGCGGCTAGTCACTGGGTTTCGCTCAGCGCCGGCCGGCAAGTTGTTTATTTGTCGGCGATAAATGATAAAACCAGGTCCGATTACAGGGTAGCGGCTAGTCGCAAGGTTTCGCTCAGAGCACACCGCCAAGCAGTTTATCTGTCTGTCCGTCTATCCGTCCGTCTGTCTGTCCGTCTGTTTGGCTTAAATTTACCCAGCTCGGAGCATAAAAGGCGTTGCGAAGGCGCCGAGCGGCAAGCAGAAGCTCTCCAAGCTGCAGACAGTTGCAACATGCAAATCGAGTGGATTATCGCGGTGCTGGTTGCCGCCAGTTTTATCGGCAGCAGCAGCGGGGGCAGCAACGCATCGCAACAACCCGAATCCGTTGCGGATTTGGATAATGGACAGATGAAACGCCTCTGGGCAGCTGCCCTGCAGCTCATCAACGCGGCCGAGCTGCAGCGCCAGAGCCAGAGGCAAACTGAACCCGAATCAGCATCCCCAGCTGCATCCCCACCTGAAACCCGCCCACAGCGCCCCAACAGCAAACGGCTGAAATGGCGTCAGAATAGCAAACAGCTCAGCAGGCAGCAGCTGGAGGATCAGCTGGAGCAGCTGCTGTCAGCCGAGATGGAGGATCATAAAAATCCGGACTACATGGATGTAAGAGATCAGACAGCCTGGTAATGCTGAGCAGTGGCCATTTTGTAGCTTTTAGTGTATTTATTTTAAGCCCCCTCTTGCCACGCCTCTGCCATAAGCTCGCGTCAACGTCTCCTGAGCTTATCCAGTTGCGCGTAGCCTAGACACACACCAAAGCTTTGTGGCGCATAGCAGGCAGCTCTTAACCAAGTGCAAATAAATTGTAAGATTTTTTTTCGCCAAACTAAAATTTTTATGACTATCTATATACCCTGTATCGATTGTTGAGCGTGTGTCCAATGAGATCGAATGGGTATAATTGTAGTGACCATCTAAATACCCTGTATTGAGTGTGTTGGGCGTGTCAATGAGAAGCTAGAAAGTAGTGAAAATGGAAAATATTCTGCTGGGTTTTTTGAATTTCAGAGTCAGGCAAAGTATTGTGTTGGGTGCGTTATGGAGGCACTACGAAGCCTTCAATTGGTACCAAATGATATACCCCATATACCCCACCTGCCACTGCATGCAGGGTATACATATTGAATCTTTCTCAATTTCCTTTGCTTTTGTGAGCGGTAATCTTTGTGTAGGCGCTTCGAAGGGTATCCAGCGGTCGCTCAATGCCCACTGCCGCATTCTTAGTCGGTTTTTTCGCTTTTGTTGCGCGTAAAGTGAAATGCTGAGCTTGGCTTTTGATTGATTGATCGAATTGGTGGCCAGCAACGGAGCCAATGCCATCTGGAGGGCACAGGCGGGTCACTTCGGCACTTTGTTTGCTTTGTTGGTCAATTTGCAATTGGGGCTTGGCGATCGGCACTTGCCAAGCCGTTGGCTAGGGGGAGAGAAGAGAGAGGGCGAGGGCGAGGGCACAGGTGAGGGCGGAACCAGGCTATGCAGGGTTACGGGCGAATGTTGGCAATTGTCGGTCGGAGGGGCCAATGGCACATGGGCTTTTCTTGGACCATTACGCAGCAACATCCGTCGCAGCAGCAGCGCCAGCGCCAGCAGCAGAGGCAGAGGCAGAGGCCGCGGCAAAGGCAGCGGCAGCGGCAGAATGGCAAATTCACAAATCAATTGAAACTTTTGCTTGGCCTGGCTTATTCATTTGGCAGCCTTGACGCTGGGGCGTATACGTAATCAGTTGAAGAGAAAATCCAATACACGACCGGAAGATACCCTATATGCCGTATACAGTTCAGCTGGTAGTTTGCTATATGAAATTAAGTGTGGCTGATCTTTAAGGAGGGAGCCTGATGGCGCATGGAAAATTCCGCAAATTCCATAGTGAGGAGACATTCGATATAAAAGTGCAGGAGATAGAACCTTTGGGAGAGGCTGGGAGGCCTTTCAAAATATATATTGGTCTTATCCCCAATTCAATCTTCGAAACTTCGTTTCCACAGTTGGCCCTTGCGATTTTTCAGAAACTAGTGAAGCAATCTTATTAAAATATTTCACAATCCCTCTCGATAGGATGAACTCGTGATTAACCTAAGGGTTTTCTTTTTGTCCGATTGCAACTAGTTTCTCCAACGCAATTTAGAAATTTGACTTAAAATCACTTTACATTGTTTCTAACTTTTGCCAAAAAATATTTATTTTATATTAATTATTTTTTCAAAATATTTCCGTTAATCACGAGCTATACTCATTTAGTAACTGATAAAATATTATTTGTAGACTTTGGATGAATTTTTCATCTATTACGCTGACCCCGCGAGGAGTATTGTTTTAAAGATTTTGCTTTCTTATCCCAAAGAGATTGAAAAAATTTCGAAATCGGCGTTTTTTGCCATAAAACCCCTAATTATATGCCATGGGATATATGTGCACAAGATTACGATCTACTCGGTTCGGTTTCATGGCGAAAGCAAAAAACTGAGGAATTAGTTTGCATAAATACATGCTGAAAGCTGGAAGATGACTTTTGGATGTCTTAGGAGTAGGCTTCTCTGCTAATCCATTTTCTTCGAAAAGAGTATAGATATGCCAACAGTAACAACAACAACAACAACAACAAGCCTCAATTAAAATCAAAGTTAATTAAAAAGTGTGAAGAAAGACGTCATGTTTAAGTGACTTTTCTCCTACCTTAAACGGTTGGAACACAATTTTCTACACGAGAGTCTAACCACGTCGGCACTCTATGGCACTCTACTATCCAAAATAGTCGGTACTCGCACACTCCATCACTACATATTCATGTTACTCTTTACAACTTGGAAAACTATGGCAATGGTTATAAAGTATGGCTTATATGGCATCAAATCAAAATACCTATATTAGCAGTTGGCCAGATCACGTGACAGACAAGGGTCAACTCGGCAACTAGGCGAATTTTGACAAAGTCTTCAAGTGGGTTTTACAAATGACCAAACTACCAGTTCTGTGCCCATACACAACATGACCGCATTTGGAATAATTGCTTCGAACTGCGTCATGATCTGACACAATATGACAATATGACAATATGACAATATGACAGCTCTTGTCAGACCCCGCATGGACCCGCGTAGACTCAACTGGGTCGACTTTGCGGGTTGAAAAGTTGCCTTGAAACGGATGTGATAAGTTCTTGGAAAATGTGACCAAGAGATAAACTGTCTATTAGTAAAAGTAGTTGCAGATAGAAGAGAATTAAACTAAGAGCGGAAGCATTATCTCGGAGCCAGCGAAGAGTTCATAAAAACTTTGAGTTATGTTGTTGTTTCTCCAGCTGTAATATGGGTATATTTATGGGTGATTCGAACTTCCGACCAACACTTAAACAAGTATGCTAAAGTGCCGTTCCCCCAGCTTCATAGAAGAAGAAGAATTAGAAGAAGCAGGGAGTATGCAATGATTTGTGTACGAAGCATAACTTCCATGTTTATGGACTGATAATAGAGCAGCTTAAGAGTGTGGGAAAATCGAGTACGATAGCTTCAAAAGCATAAGAAATATGGTCAAAACCGATATGTGATATGGTTCGATCTGTCCGGTTCTGACAAATGTGTATCGTCTTTACATGCGAATGCAATGTGTGAAACTTTAATACAATGTTTTGAACTGAGGAGCCTCGGTGGACCAGTGTATAGCGCACCGCCCCGCCAAACAAGCGGTGCGAGTTGGAGTCCCACTCATGACCCTCCTGGAAAAACTAGGTTGTAGCGTAGGAATTGAAATCCACCCACGTAAAAAAAGGTCTTGAGTGAAGGAAGCAGAAATAAAGACAAATAGCGATTCATGCTTTGACCCGATAGGGTTATTAATACCTCATAATAAATGTTGAACTGAGGGAGAGACAGACTGAAGGACAGACAGATAGACAAACAGACAGACAGATAGATAGACCGACAAGCCTCAATCGATTTCTGTAGCCACCTGACTATTCGCGAGGTAACCTTTTGGGGATTGCGGCGTCTTTTTTTTATGGCTATAACAACCCAATCGGGTCACAGTCTGAAGCACTTTTTTTCCTTCATTTCTAGCTTCCTTCAGTGAATTTATATTTCTACGAGGGTGGATTTTAAATCCTACGCCACAATCTAGTTTTTCTAGGAAGGTCATCCTAAGTACATGAGTGGGACT
This sequence comes from Phorticella flavipennis, assembly GCA_037040045.1. NCBI lineage: Eukaryota > Metazoa > Arthropoda > Insecta > Diptera > Drosophilidae > Phorticella > Phorticella flavipennis. The sequence continues at coordinate 3,257 of JBANCY010000723.1, read as the reverse complement.
CGAACCCACACCTCATGTTTCGCGGGACAGTACGCTATCCACTGGCCCACTTGCGACGTCTCCTAATACGAAAAAAGTATAGAAATTTACAAGTGATCGTCGGCTCTTTTAATTTAGCCCTTTTTAAGTATTTTTAGCTTTTTTTTCGTGTGGATTTTTCTGATATTTCTGTTTGCAATTGCGAATCATAATTCATAATTTGCCAGTTGCCAAATGAAATTGAAAATTTTTGCAATTTTACAGTTGTTTGCAGGCAAATCCAATGCGTTTGGGTTTTGGGTTTTGTCGCCAAAAAGACAAGCAGAGCGGAACCACGACAAGGTCGACGGTGACATCGACAGAGCCAGAGGCAGAGGCAGAGGCAGAGGCAGAGGCAGAGACTTGGGCTTGGGCTTGGGTTTGGGTTTGGGCATGGACTGTATGAATGGGTTGGTAAGGGGGAACCCACGCCAGAACTTGGCTGAAACCAGCATGGGGCGGACTGCGAAAGATGTCCATGTTGGCTCCAGTTTGGCCAGTTGCTCAAACAGAAATCAGAGGCGGCTGCAGATCGACGCGTCGATTCAAATCGACTGGAGAGACGCTATTAGCCGAAAAACAAGCTGTTATGTCGCGTTGAGTTCAGGTATTACGAGTACAACTATGGGTCCCCGAGTCCCCCAGTATGAGTATGAGTTTGAGTATGAGTATGACTATAAATATGAGTATTTGTATGAGTTTGTATGAATATCCGGACGGGCAGAGCGAGCACTTAATTAAATGTTGCCCATGTTTTTGCTCGTATTACGAATATTTATTTCTTGCCCACTCAGCATTAATTACGATTCGAATTACATTCCGATTCCGATTCCAATTCCGATTTCAAATTCAAATTCAATTTCAACTTGAATAGGCACAGTTTTTATGCATAATTAGACGCGCCACACTCGATGGATTCGCTGTCTTCGATGGCTTCGCTGGCTTCGATGGCTTTGACTCTCCTCCGCCGCTGGGTCCTTCACATTGCACAGCAGGGCGGCGGCCAAAAGCCAACTTCAAATTAAACGTGGCCAAAATCATGTCTTCAAGACGCGCCGCCGTGCCAGCTCTGCACAAAGACTTGGCCCAAATGGGTTCAAAACCAATTAACGCGGCTAAAAGTGAACCAAGCCAAGTCAAACCAAGTCGAGCCAAGCAAATAGTGCATGAAGACAGTTTCGTAATGAGCTTTTAATGGAGCTGCCTTTTGAAAGCCACTCGAAACTAGAAGTATTCCCAGTCATCAGTCCCAGTCATCGCTTAACTCTGACGTGGATCGGCAGGAAACCAGCGCCAGTACGAGGCGCCAGCTCAACGGCGGGCTGCGCCCAGTGAGGTTTTCATAAATCTCGGGAGTCGTCGACTAATGGACATCCAGCAGAGAGCATTTTGATGGGTTTGTTTTGCTTTTTGACATCGATTTTTATTTTGGCCATAAAGATTTGTGTGCGTCGTTTGGCAAGAATTTCGTGTGGGGTTCAAGTGTTCCGAGTGTTCCCCGTGCTTCGAGTGCTGCCAGTGCTCCGAGTGAGACAAGTTGTTGGGCTGGTTGTTTGGTTTTATTGGAGCATTTTATGGATATTACAAGTATTTGTCGCAATGTTCATGAAATATTTCCTCATTTGATACGGTTTGGCTTTGGGTTTAGTTGGTTAATTGGAAGGAAAATTTGCAGCAATTCAAAGAATTTGCCGATGGCGTGAACCGTAAACCGGGAGTTGACGGGCTGACGGGCGGGCAGACCATGGACAGACAGACAGACAGACAGACAGACAGGCGGATAAGGAGACAAGCAGAGACTCGTTAGCAGCTGCTGTTCCAGGTGCTGTTGTTGATTTAAATAGTTTTTAATTGAAAACTAATTGAGCTAAAAAAGTGCCAAAACTGGACAAGTGCGTGGCGAGTAGCTGACATGTCTGTCGGCCCGTCGGATCGGTCCGTCTGGGACCGCTTGGGTCCGTTTTTGTCCACCAGTTGCCGTCTCCCATCTATCGACGACTACAGCAACAACAAAATGCAACAGCCAACTATCCGACCATCGACCATCGTCCATCGACCATTGACTACTGTCTTCATGTCTCCTTCAGCTGCCAATGGAGCCGACTGAGCCGACTGATCCAACCAGCAACAAATCAACAATGACAACTTTTCACCAGGAAACAAACAAAATAACAAATAAATAACAAGAAAATTAAAATTAAATTTCGTCCAACAAAAAATCAAAAACAAATCAACAAACGAAACGGACAAATAAACAACACGCATATGAACAACCCATTCTCCGATCCCCCGATCCGACCAATCCACCGATCCGACCAATCGACCAATCGACCAAAGTGTCCGATTTCAATTTCGAATTCAATTTCGGATTCGATTTCAATTGGCGTCTCACAATTTGCGAGACGCGCATTTTCCAGATTCCGTCATTAGCATGGCGATTTTCCAGCTCCCCGAGCAGCTAATCCATTGTCCGTCGTCTTATCGCGGCTTATCGGCTTCATTTCCATAGTCAAAAACAACATTTTACATATTTGTCGGAAGTTATAAGCGCAACAACAACAACAACAACAACGACAACAACATCAACAAAATGGCAACAATTTCACTTTGAACTTGATGCAAAATCTGGAAAAACAACAACTTCAAAATATTTTATGTAACTGACAGATACCCTGTGAATCGATTATAATGGCAATATGTAAATTTGTAAACACAATTGGTAAGAGCTTCCAAAGAGACGGCAGACGGGAAACTGACGAAGTGGCAACTCTGTTGTTGATTATGCAAAAGTTTAAGCATTCAGTTTCCCGGTGCCGATTTAGATGTGGAATTTCATGAATTTGTTAATGGTCCCAAGATAATTTAAGGAAATTCAGTTATCTCCTACTCTGTAACCCTTTAGGTAAATCGGTGTCCAAATCGATATCCCAAAAGACGGCAGATGGAAAACTGAAGAAGTAGAGAATTTATTGTTGATTATACAATAGTTTCAGAACTTAGCTTGAGTTTGGGTTTGTATTATGGAAGAGAATCATTCGACGTCAACATCGATGCTTTTAATTTTGGAAAAAAGATCCTTTCCTTAATTTGGCAATTTTTTCGATTAAGAATTGGTTGGATGTCTTATTAAGCAGCCTTAAAGGCGATAATAAATATAATAATAATAAATATTCAGTGAAGGAAGCTAGAAATAGAGGAAAAAAAGTTCTTAGGCTGTGACCCGAAAGGGTTGTTATAGC